>WTXI01000450.1:0-24563 GCA_022376515.1 Lactifluus volemus
GAAACAGGACGATGGTGCCTGGCTCATCGCGTCCCCATCCAGCTTCTCGCCTCAGATGTTCGAACGTCGACACATAAGTTTCCAGATCGTCGCCCTTCATCTGATGCCGTACGAGGGCATTTTCGGCACGTTCTTTTTTATTCGTGTCAGCAAAAGCCGTCCAGAATTTCTGTACGAAGTTTTCCCACAGAGCTTCGTCTGTAAGCTTGGCTCCTGTCGTTTTGAGGTGGACTAATTCCTTGAGCCTTTCTTGCCCCCAATAGTGTACTTTCGGTCCTCGAATGTACGACAGCGCTAACAAGGCTCGATCGAACGGGGTGGCCATAGCATGGTGGTTGGCGTTGGCCATCCAGAACAAGGTAAATTGTAGGAAAAACTCCTCGCTATGGCTTCGTTGGCCATCAAAATCGTCCGGGGGGCATCCGATTAATTCCCCGTATTCGATTGAGGCAGCGGGATGTCCTGGCACTAGTTCTCCTCCGCTTCCTCCACCTAGCTGGATGGTACAGTCCGTGAGAGTGATATAGGTTGTCGATGTTGCGGACACGGCGTCCACTGGCATGCCTAGTGTCGAATCAAGGGGTTGCTGCTGGATTTGCTCCATGGTTTGTTACAAACTGATTTCCTCGGTGGCTTGGCTCCGTCAGGTCCAATCGGGTGTTTAGGTGGGTGGCGAGCAGTAGGTGTTTCACGTAACGTTTCGGGCGTCCGGAATGCTTCGCAACTCTACCGCGAATGTTGATTCGAATGAGTAATCTTGTGTGCGAGACTTTTCTCCACCAGCCCAAGTTTTCTTTGTATCCTATTCGGTATGTGGGTGTGTGGTCCGGGCTTGGGTTGTAACAGAACCCTTGTTTTCTGGCAAATGTACTGTTTGAGAAGCTTGTCGCGCCCTCCTTTGTTTGGGTGGGGGTGAGCAGGAGGAAGATGATATGGCGCGATTCTACAAGGTGCGAGGGGCTTATTAGGCCGGAAGAGGGTTCACAAGTAGAGAAGTGCACTTGAGGTGAAGAAATAGCTCGGATTCTGAGCAAGGGTGAGACTGGTGAATCTGCAGCTCACTTTTAGTAATTTATACACGGAGGTTAGCCACTCCTGCACTAATTGATACAGCTACTGGTAGGAATGAGTCATGGGAGTTGTTTGACATCATACTGAGTCTAGACTGGGCAAGAGACTGGGCTAGATTCTCACAATATTGTAGTGGCATCATTGGTCCAGAATACTGACATCACTAGCTACATCACCTGTTCAGTTCAGTAAGTGGTAAGAGGCAGGTAATGTTATGGATTTGTCTGGACCTATGCCTCCCTGTAGCCTCATGTTTTTTCTTTCTGACATCATTCTCATTTACAGACAGAGCCTAGCCCTTGTACAGCATAGGATGACATTCTCATGACTCATAGTGACTCATACATGATGTCATTGGCCTAGAACTTCAATGACATTGTAGTTAGACCCAGGCTCATGACATCATACTGATGTCACTTGCCCTTTGCCCTGTACAAGACTCTCTGTCTTGAGTCCTTGCTCTCCAGCTTGGACTTCTCTCCAATACTAGCCTCTTGATTCCTCACAAATCCCCTTGTGAACCCCTCTCCTCTTGAAGCCCTCTAAGTGCTATAACTTAGCTAGACCTGGCTTAGACTTGCATCTTTGACAGTCCCTCCTGAACTCTTGATCCTAATAATTACCCTATCTTAGGAACTAGGAACAGCTAGTCCCTAACAGCCTAACAGGTAAGCAGAAATGATTCTTAGTGATAAGTCCTCACTCCTCAGAGGTGTTTACATGTCCCCAAGGCATTTGTGATAACACACCATAAACAACACCAATATGGGAAGCTTTGTCATGAGACAATCTGACCATGGTGCACTGACAGCTATTACCCAGCAATTTTGTGATGTGAGCTACCAGAGGCTAACTACTACTGAAGTAACATGTCTTATGAACAGGATGTGAGTAAATGAAAATTGCATTTTACACTGAATGCACACTACTTATGTAGCTAAAAAAAATCAGGGAGTGGAATAGAGCCTAGTAATGAGCATCTACTGAGTTTTGATCACAACAGTGGGATAGTTGTCTCACCAAGGTCCAGATCTCAGAGTGTGAGCCAATCAGAGAGATTATGTGGGGCTTCGATGGCCCCATATGCAGGTTGAATAGATGTCTTATAGCTCACCTTGAGGGTCGCGAATTTTCATTGTGACAAGTACCGTATTCACCCGGGCCGGTGGCCCGGTATAGCCAAATGCTGCGATTCTCTCCATTTGGGCAGAGAGAAAAAGATTTCCTTCAGGCTGGAATTGAACCAGCAACCTTGAGATATCACAAATGTTCTGTTATAGTCTCATGCTCTTCCAGTTGAGCCACCAAAGGTTAACTACCAATGCAGTGTCCTGCATGATGAACACTACAGAGTATGTGCAGTGGGATGATGAAGGTTGCCTGTTCAAGTGTCTGTTGCACGACACCCACGCTACTTGGGATTGCAACAAAAAATAGCACTATACAATGCATCTACGGAGTCTAATCAAAGCTAGTTGCTAAGGGGAAAGAGTGACAAAGGTACTTCAATAAGCAATAGATGACAGTGACATCACCGACTTTTCCATTTTCCCACGCGTACCAAGACGTCCATATGCCAATCGTTGGGCAACTGGATCTTATTGCCTGCGTCACTCCCGAAATGAGGGCACTCGATATCCAGAGCGTCTTCATACCATGGAACTGCGCGATGATTTCGCTCCATAGGTTGGGGTCAACCTCGTCATGTCACTCCACGGGCAACTGACCTTGGTGGTATTTGATGAACAGATCCGCCATATTCGCAAAGTTTGGTGTAAGTATCATTCATGGGATAATACTCTACGCAGTGACGGTGGGTTGGCTTAGTCCGCCAGCATTGCGCTTCGGAGATGTTGCAGCCGCACTTGGTGCCATGTTTCCAACATTCGAGGCAACGGTACTTACTTTATAAGCTCTGCTGCATACGGTGAGCACGCTGTCCATTCGCGAACCAAGTAACTAGATGCTTTAAAACGTGTTCGAAGTGACCTTCTCCGAGTCATTGGGGAGGACCACCGAGGGCTAAATTTATTCCACGAAATGATAATGATAGCATTGTTTTTCGTGACTTCCTTATCTGAACGTACAGCATATCAATCTTGCGTCCTGAGGACTTTCCTCTTGCCTTTTCCATTTGGAATATCGTCAACAGTCCTTGCAGAATACTGATACACGTGATTTTTGGGGTTCACGAAAGTCCATCACCGGTGAAGGCGATGGAGGTCCAGTACGCTGAAAATGTGTTTTGCGGTGGGTTGAGGTACTGGCTGAGGATGCATATTATAGTACGCGGGGGACATTATCTGCCCTGATTCGTTGCGTTCGCAACGAGATGGCCTTAAGGAACTGCTTCTCTGTACGAGATGAGTCTTGATATTTCACATTGGCTCAAGACGTTGGACGTACTGGTTATGATAACGGGCCGTCGGTCCTTGTACATGTTTTCCAAGCCAGACCCCCACACACTCTTGGGTCATGATATCCTCCTTGCAGCAGTTCCACACGTCGCTTCAGATGGATATAAGTCGTATAAAATGGTTTGCGCATTCCGCGATGTCTGTGACTCTACCATGCCCGCATCAAGCTGCCGCACTGGGCCACCGCAAGAAAAACGATCAAGGAGTTCTTCCAGTGGGGCATAACCGCGTGGTCATCATCGCTATAGCCTCTCCAAAATTGTACGGCACAACCTGGTGTCAGGTCGCGAGGTTGAGGTAGATCAGTGCGCAAAAGCGTTCCCACGCGCACATGATCTGCTCACCACGTGACACTCAAACAGCTTGCCAGCTTTGCGTTCTTTCATGGACGTGAGGTTATATTCATCATTGGCGGCATTGTCTTTCTTCCGTCTGTGTCTACCAGCACATCTCCCGTTTCTCTAATGACTGACTCTATCTACTGGAGGATATGATCCTTGTCCGGATGTGGATGTATGTTGAATTTTTCTTATCGCGGAAGCGACCATGACTTGTTTTCTTTTCCTAGCTGAAGAGAGCTCTTTTCCCAACCATTCAGTAATCATCAGCGTTCTTCTGTCTTCCCCACCCTCTGGTCCTGACTAGGCTCATCCGGAGATAATGTCAAACCATGTAGCAGTAGACCATATTCCGGGATCTCATCCGCGGCTGGAATTAACAACATCGTCCAGACATGGAGATTTTGCCGAGTAAGACCGCCCCGTGCGAGTCATGTGTCGTGCAGACTTCTGGGAGTTGAATTCGTGCAATCTTTTCCCTGTCTGTGATCCATTACTGCCTGTCTTTCCGTGCGCGAAATGGATGAACGCAATTCACCCCCAGCAACTCAGAGCAAGGATTGAGCCAGAACGAGGATATGTCTAATCCTTGTGTTTGCATTTGCCGAATTTTGACCGAGTTACCACAGCATTCCGGAAAGCTGTACTAATACACAGGCCAGGGAGCTAACATCGCCTTCTTTGGCTATCCTTGAAGTACTGTATTATATTGTCTTTAGGTCCCGATTCATCGACATATATAACAATAATTTGCGATACAAGAGCTGATCCTAGCTGATCGAGCTGAGATGCTGCTATTCTCCACGAATACCTTTACTGGGCACCCTTCATTAGAAGGCCAGAACGAAACCATTCATCTAGGAATGGTTGCTGGGTGTTCACCGCTGAACATCGAGTCTGGTTTTCTGGACCTTCTCTTGTTCAACTGCTCCGATGTAACCATTGGTCCCACGTACACCTTCACGCATTCGAGTGTGATTACATCCTATCCAGTTGCGGTTCTGAATGTGAACTCCTCTCGACGGTCTTGGCATCCTGGCGCGACATGCTCTATGCTCTATGCTCTACGTGTAGCCGCTTGGTGCATGATGCCTTTTTGAAATTCGGGTATGATTCAAGACGATGGCCACCTCAGCACAACTGGCACGTGATCAGGACACGTCCCACTTTGTCGGTATGAAGAGGTTCCCATCTCACTTACTGCGCAATCAAGCATTGCCTTGGCTGACAAAAGTGTCCAAGAATGTACTTCATGTCGTTTTCGTGCGGTGAGCTTGGTGGTGAGTTACGTAGGAGGTCCCTCATACGTGGACCCTGTCAGCCCAGGTCCTCTTTATTTGTCCCGAACCAAACAGGGCCTCATGAAGAATATATAAGACACGCTCTTTCTTTCTTCCCTACCACCATACCCTCATCTCAATCCATCATCATTCCTCCTCATTCACATCAGGCTTCATACCGACGCCCATACCTGCGCGCCAATACTCCCAGTTCCACGTGCCATACGTCTATTAATCTCTGCTCATCTCGTCCCATATACATCGTGCGTCTTACCTGTCATTCCTATCCATTGACTTTGCCCCTCTTATAAGCCTGTCTTACTATCCTAACCCAGCCTACCTCCCTTCATCCTCCTTGATCTGACGGTAAGTCCATCAATCAGGCGTCTTCGATGTACCCTGCGGCTGTGATTCTGCTTTCCATGCCTCTTTTTTATTCTCTCAAAAATTTGCCTGAAGGGCATATGCATGCTGCGGGCTCTCCTTTTTCTCAGGTGCTGTGAGACTAAGTTGCAGGTGTGTGAGTGCGGGTGAAGCTCGGTGTCGAACACCTGTCTTGCCGTTTCTTGATTTCCTGCCTCCCGTTTGGTTGAACCCTGAAGGGGTTGGATAACTGGGACAGATTCTTAGCCTGCCTATCAATCCCTACGCTACATGGCATTGTTGGGGTGGTAGTCTGTTGGTCGGAAATTATCATCCCTCAAGGGGATTTGTCGAGAAGACACCTGCGGACTAGGTGTCCGGGGCAGTCACGATTTACCTTCAGCCATAGTACGGTTCGTGTGGACCTCGTTGAGCTAGGCCTGGGGAGTTGCTTATCACCCTACTCCTTGCACACACATTGATCTTTGTGTGTGAGGCATGGCCCGACGGAGTCATTTATCCCGTGGGAATGTTGTTGGCGCTTAAGCATGGCCGGACTCTGAAGGAGTTCTTATCGATGCAATGCTTCAAGTTGTTGTAACTGATTACGCATCGATCGGCCAGACGTGTCGCTGTGGTCATGGGTAGATATGGTTGCGAGAGGGAAAGGTTTTGGGTTTATTCAGTTCGTAGCACTTGTTGATTGGGGTGTGCCCAACAAAGTGGTGTTGAACCCTGAAGGGGTCATTTGTTGTGTGACTTGCCGCGCTTGGCAGAAAATGTGCATATATTGAGAGTCACGAGTTTGATCACCTGCCCCGCCTCCAGTGGCTGCAATTATCGGGCGGGTCACCGCCGCAGCAAAGCTCAACCGGCCCCACCAAAGGGTTGTCCCGGTCATGGTACAGTAATCCGTATGTTGTTGTCAAAATCCTATTTCGAGCACGGAGTCTCGTCAAGAGGATGTGGAGAGTAAGGATAGCACAGTCGACCATATGCGTGTCCGCCAGTGAACTAAACCAAGAGGAGTCGGCGGCCATGCGACCCACTCGTACCTGGAAAGACCAGCGCCATGTCTCGACAACACCGCAGCACGACAGAGCATACTACACTAGGGAAAATAGGTGTCTCTGTCCCACAGGGTTGGTCCCTCACCCGCCTGCAAACTCTACGGTCACCCGATCAACAACTCGAACTTTTTTAAGGAATCTTTAAGGTTTCTCGGCACAGCACTGTCAACGCCCTGTCTGTCGGATTTGGCATGGCCCTACACCGGCACTCGAGTTGTGCAGCAATCGCTGCTCCGCGACATATCGGCGCCAGGGCGAACCTGAGATGGGTTTTCTCAGTTGAAGATGTGTACTGAAGGTCGCGCAGCGCAGGTCATGTGGTGGGTTGCAATAATGACATACGTGAAAAAAGGCTCATAATATTGCGCTTTTCAACCTGGCATCAGTATACCAGGCAAGATAGAAAGCGGCGATACGCTAATGATTCATGACCGGAACAATACATCATGACGCTCTGCGAGTATTTCGAGTTGCTGACTTTCTAGCTCTAATAATCGCCACCATATCTGGCTACAGAAATTTGTGTCGATTATCATGCTACGGAGTAAACGATAGTAGTGTAATAAGAGCGTGCGCTAATGATAAGATTGCAAGTGAAAAAACTGACGTATCATGTACATCTATCTGTGTCCAGAGCAGATATCCACCAACCGGGGATCTCGTCACAGTATTCGTGGGATATATGGTCATTTTAGATGAAGTCTTTAGTGGCTGCTTAAAGCTTGGAGCTGCACATATTCGTAGTAATCTCCCCGTCGTGCGAACAGTTCATCGTGAGTACCCGACTCGCTCACTCCACCATCCTTGATGAAATATCTGCAAGCCAATAAATGCGTGATTATCGACGGAAATGCATCAAACACTCACATGCAGTCAGCATTCTGAATCGTCGATAATCGGTGCGCAATAGCAATTGTGGTCCGGCCCCTCGCCGCTTCATCCAGAGCAGCTTGTACGACTTTCTCCGAATTCCCGTCAAGGGCAGAGGTTGCCTGAAGAGACCGTAGCAATTAAGTATCTGCTGAAGAGACACATGCGGGGGGCATAGTACAAACCTCATCAAGTAAGAGGACCTTAGGGTTGCGGAGGAGCGCTCGTGCAATCGCAATTCGCTCTGATGCTTTCATCAGACAAGAATCGGACAAAAACAAGCAGTTATACATACGTTTCTGACCGCCGGACAGCTGTGATCCCTTGCCACCGACATTTGTCTCAAAGCCGCTGTGGAAAAAGTCAGCGGGATAAACAAAACGGAAACGGAGCCAACACATACTCAGGCAGTGACTGGATAAATTCCAAGATATTCGCATCGCGGCAAGCATCTTCAATCTCCTCCTCAGTCACCTCGGATATCGGCTTCGTCGCACCCAGGAGGATGTTGAAGCGGATTGAGCCTGCGTAAAGAGTCTAAAACATTTCAGATGGAGGGACAGTGATAATCGGGGATGGCACGACTAACAGGTTCCTGAGAGACGAGTGCAAGATGCTTGCGATACTCTTGGACATTGAGGTCAGAGATATGTTGACCGTCAATGAGGACACTGCCAGACAACGGATCATAAAATCGCTCGACGAGCTGAATGCTAAACAATGTCAGCACAAGAATGAGTGGTCATATCCACAGATTGCGGACGAGACCAACTTACACAGTGCTCTTCCCACAACCGCTAGCCCCGACGAGAGCAACATACGTTCCGGGGTTGACAGTTATATTGAGACCACGAAGCACACGAACTCCAGGTCGTGTCGGATAGCGGAAGTGAACGTCTTGGAAACAGATGTGGCCCTTGACATCTTTCGGAATATTGCCTTCTTTCGACTCGGCGTCAACATCAGGTCGGGAGTCCAACAGGGTGATAATGTCCGAAGCGGCGCCCTGGGCCAAGGAGACATCGGGCACGAACGCAAAGACGTTTCCGGCCTGCATAGCTCCAAACACAGTCCCCTGTTTGGATCGGGCCAAAGGGTAAATTCATGTCCCGTCCTAAAAATGATTATCTCACCATGAGGCCAGTAAAGAATTGTTTCGAGGTGAACTCTCGGTTGGATACCAAAATCGAACCATACCAGAACACCAGCGAGATTATGAAGAAAGAAAATGCCTGGGAAAGCGCATACAATAGGTTACTCCAGATGGCCGTTCGGTTCGAGTCGCGAAGAGGTTTCTCTAGGCTCTTGCTGTAAAGCTCTAGACAATCATCTTCACGCGTAAGAGAGGCAATGGTACGAATGGCCCCAGCGGCTTCACAGGCAAGTTGGGCAGATTCCTCATGGGCATGTTTATTACGTTGATCTTTGAGAACAACGACACGCTGGAAGAGAAAAAACATTATATCCGCGGAACTAGGGAAACTGAATCAGGACCCTACCAAACGAATGTAGCCGGTTGACATGAGAAAAGGGATACATGCTATGCCAGATAGTCAGCGTCAATGAAGCGATAAAACAAAAAAACAAAAAAGCGAGGGAATGTACCAAGTCCGACAAGTCCAAGTTTCCAGATAAAAATAAGTCCAACGATGAGACCCGCTACAAGAGTTGCCAAGGCTTGAACAATACTGAACAAGTATAAGGAACATGAACCTTAAAAGACTGGAGATATAGTGGAGACGTACGCTCCGAGGGTGACGCCAGCCAAGCCGCTGATTCTCTGCGGGCGCTCGCTCAAGTTGGCAACGATAGCACCAGTCTACGTAAACTATGAGTTTTTGGTAATTCGCAGACTCCAATTTACGCACGTTGTTTTCCTCTTTATCAAAATACTCGACTGAAAATTTTTCATCAAGACAATCCATGCGTGGTTCTCGAGAAAACTCACTGTCTTGTCTGAGGATGGCGCGGAAGCTTAACGAACGCAACTTGCTACTGAGCGCCGCCGCAGAAGAGGCGAACAAAAAATTCTGGGAACCAAGACTAGCTGCAGCTAGTATTGCTATGATAAACGACCTAGGGTATTATCGCGTTAGTTATTGAATAAATCACTGAGGTGATCGACTCGCCATAGAGCGTCGCGATCACCAGCATGACGGAGTTCCTGATGGTTGGTGTCTGAGAAGCTAGTGACAGCCTTGGCTATGTTTCGGGCGTACGGTCAACTCTACACACGCTGGGGGAATTTGTTTCACGTACCCCACACAATACCAAAAGTGGGAAAGACGCATCCAGTCGCTGTAAAATGACGGTGAGAAATGGAGAGGCTTCCAACAAAGGAAATAAAGCGGACACACCGATAGCAAACAAGGTACCGAACAGGTAACTTCTCCAGGCCGCTTTGTTAATGATCCCCATCCGTTTGAAGAGATAGAACATGCTATATTCCTTCTCGCGCTTCCCAGAGTCCTCAGCATTACGTCGTTCGAGGATCTCACTTGCCAAAGAAGGTTGAGATTTGCTCATAAGAGGATTTTCTTGGAGGGCCTGCTTCTCAATGTCCAAGGCGCCGCTGACGGATTGATCAAAACCTTGTTCCACGACGTCCGTGTCATCGACGTCAACCTCCCGTGTCTCCCGGAGCCTCTGCGCTGTGACTAGGCGCGCATAGGGGCCATCTTCATTAAGAAGCAGTTCGTCGTGTTTGCCTTGTTCGATGATGACCCCATCGCCAACCACGTAGATACAATCAGCATCCTTAATCGTCGAGAGCCGATGAGCGATCGTGATTGTCGTCCGTCCTGATCAAATGGGGTCAGCGCTTTCATTTGGGGACAGCTTATACAAAGCATCGAACCAGCTGCGGCCTTGTCGAGGGCGTTCTGAACCACGCCTTCTGACCGTGTGTCAAGTGCCGATGTAGCTTCATCCAGAAGTAGAATTCGGGGGTCCGACGCAATCGCACGCGCAATCGCAACCCGCTGTTTTTGGCCGCCAGAGAGCAGGAATCCACGCTCGCCGACCACTGTATCGTAGCCAAGGGGAAGCTTCGAGATGAACCCATCTGCGTTAGCTTTGATGCAGGCTTCCTTGACAAGTTGGAACTTTTCTTCAGGCGATGCATTTTGATGACGAGTGTTGACCAGACCGTGCTCCACATTTTTGCGAATGGTAGTGGAAAATAGCGTGGGCTCTTGGGAGACGAGTCCTATTTGTGACCGGAGCCACTTCAAGTTCAACTCACGGAGGTCGACGCCATCCAAGCGCACGGAACCAGAGAGAGGATCATAGAATCGCTCGACAAGGGAGATGACGGTCGACTTTCCAGATCCAGAGGCGCCAACAAGTGCAGCGGTCTTTCCTGCCGAGATCGTGAGGTTGAGGTTCTTGACCACGCGGACGTCTGGACGCGAGGGATAATTGAACTCTACATTTTCGAAGGTAATTTCGCCGCTGACTTGGCTGGGTTTGAGACCATCTTCACTGGCCGAATCAATGGGAGGCACTCTATCGATAGTGGCATAGATCTTCGCTGCAGCCCCACGGCCTTGGGTAATTGCTGTAAGAGAGCGAGATTTAGCAAAGCGAACGCAACCTAGCATCACGTGACTCGTACCCTGCACCTCTGGGGCCATCATCGCGAGAGAAAAGGATCCAATAAGAATTGCCATGATGACGTTAATTATCTGGCCAGCATCGGCATGACCTTCGTTGATGAGCGTAGCACCAAAACTGAACGCTGGAAACAGGGAGCTAGGTGTCAGTCGTGCGACGCATCAATAAAGTACAGGGACTTTACCAATGGCGTAGGCACAATAAATGGAGAAGAAAAAGACGCCAAGACCGAGACCATGGGAGACGGCAATCTTGCAATCGATATCGAAGGCCTTGACGATGGGAATGTCGTACAAGGACGAGAGCACACTCTGCGTGCCGAAAGCTTGAGCGGTGCGGATAGTAGAGACGACCTCTTCGGCAAGAGTACCCCCTTCGGCAACATCCTTGAGTCCAAGCCTAACGTGAGATCAATTCAGTACACAACTAAGAAGCATGCGAGGGCATAAACTGTACTGCATATATTTGGACATGAATTTGTTCATCATGGCACCCGTGATGGAAATGCAGGGTAAAATGGAACACATGGCCAGAGCTAACCGCCAGTTCCTCGCGAATGCCAAAACAAAACCAGTGACAAATGCAGCGATGAAGCTGACTGTGAGTGCAACCTTTTCGGACAAGCCCTGCTGCACCAAGTCTGGGGACGCATATTTGTTAATATTCTGATATCCCGCGGGGGGGGGGGGGTTGTCAATGAGAGAATTACGAACGGGTGTCGGTCTGGATGCGAGTGGTAACTTCACCGGCGCCAATGGTATCAAAGAAGGCGATGTCCTGGCGGAGGATAGACCTGAGGTAGAGTTCACGGATACGCTTAGCGGTTATCTCAGCGGTGTAAACCCATATACACATATAGGTGTAAGTGAAGAAAAGCACGCCCACGCCTATAGGGAAGAGGGAATCAGAAGGGTAAACAGAGGAAGGACGATGGTAAGGGTTGCGCACCGATATAGGTTAGATAGGAAGCATCCTTGGCTGCGACATTACGAAACTTCTGTGCCGCCTGGTTGACCTGGTTGGCCGATTGGGGGTCATCAGGGTTGATATGTTGTACTGCGACGGTGAAGTTGACAAAGTCCTGGGTAAGGTTGCCGAACAGCAAACTCATGAGGGGCTGAAGGGCCCCAACGGGACCAGAAGTTACAAATGGGGAATTGTCAAAAACAGGTACACTCACCTGGGAGGCGCCCGCAACAATTGCGGCAACAATACCGATAGCATTCAGGATGAGCTCTTTGCGAGTGGAAAATCTAAGAGGAAATGATAAAGATGGCAATAGGAGGTGCGAAGAGGGGGAGAACGAACCGAAAGAGACCAGTGAATGCGACGGGCTTAAGATCTTCGTCGACTGACGGGGGTTTGCCGAGGTCAGGGGAGGCGCGTTCCTCAGACAAAGGGGAGGGTGGAATAGAATCTAAATTATCGGCTTGCTTTGACTTGAGCCAAGAGAAACGGCTGCTTTGAGGACGGGCAGAGGCCTTCTCATTCTCGGTGCTGGCCTCAACGGACATGGGAGGGCAGGCAGTGCAGTGGGAAAAAAAAGGAGGGACAGCTGTAGACCAACGCCATATGAGCCAAACTCGGTATTTATCTCCACCCCGCCCTGAAACGTCTCGCGCCAATTTTACGGGCGCCGGCGGGTGTGAAGGTAGCACGAGCTCTGACGGTAGTTATTTGCATCCCTTTTTTGGTCATACACATTGACGAATCCTCACGGCACGGAAAGCCCTAAGGTCTCTCAAGCCCTTCTTCTGGACCTGCTCATGGTTTTGCCGATAAGCCGCGAGTGCTGGCGGATGTAGAGAGCTACCCCTGGGTCGGCTTCACGGCCCCCGGTAGTAAGAAAATATGAGTCATCCGTGATCATTCGAGTCATTCGGAAGGCCGTTGCGTCGTCCCATTGTCGGCATCCCATATGTTGTACTGTAATTAATTGGTTACGCCTCTAAGTCACATCCGTGTCCTTTGCTTGTTTCCTTTCCGATCGAAGAAAGAAGATCTTGACTCACGTGGGTAAAGAAAGCACCCAAAAAAGCAATTACAGTACACGTATACGCGTGTATGCCTTCTGTCTGTCACTACTAAGTTTACCTTTGTTAATTATTCCCTTCCCCCCTCATGAGCTCCTATATACCCCAACGTCACTCACCTCAATTTACGCCTGCGCCCCTCCCTATACCCACACGTCGCCCGACACACAGGGCAAACCCCTCTTTAACTGACTCGGACGATGGCTCTCTCGAGAGTAACGGCAGCAGTACTGCCACCGCCAACGTCACCAACCACGTCATGACCCAGTATCCATATCAGGATGCCGACGAGGACCCCCTCAGGCGCGTACCACTTTTTTTTTTTCCCCACCTTCCCGCTGATTCCCCTCCTCCAAAACCGCTAGAACGCTATGCTATGCACTGAATGTCGCAAAGACCGCGCCGACGACCGCGCGTCAACTCACGAAAACGTATGAACTTGCCGTACTCAACCGCACCTCTCCCGTGCTCCCCACGCACCTCCTAGCTGTGCACGACGCGCCCCTTTCGGACACTTCCACCCCTCTAATCCTCATCCCGATCGATGCGGACATCTTTTCCCGCAAACTCCGCACGGATCTCAGCGGCGCGCGTATCCAACCCTCTACGCGCCTCCGCGTCGTCTCGCCTCCCGTAAGCGTTGGCGTCGGCGTTGGAGGCTCGACTATACCCGGCATCATATTCCAACGTCTCCCGCTCCCATCCACCGTACGGGTGCCCACTATACTCCTCCAAGTCCCACACGCCCCCTCCATCCCACTCCTCCTCCTCTACGCCCTCGGCGTCCGCGCAGACCCATCCGCACTCGCAGCGGCCCTTCTACCACTCTCCGCTGCCGAAGAGTTTCCATCTGCGGCCGCCATGGCGCAAGCGATGGCCGCCCAATGCCAGCGCGACAATCCCAATGCCACCAGCCCCAGCGCTGTTGCTGAAAATGACGTCCGAGGTGGAGGGAATGGACGGCAGTGGTCACTCGATCGGTACACGGCGTTCAATCACGGGATGTGGAAGAATGTGCTCTCGCTCGGATTGCAAGACGCGAGGGTGATGAGCATCGTGCAGACCGTGTGGAACGTCACTGCCGAATCGCGAAAAATAACCGCCCGTCAACAACAACATCAACACCAACTTGACTTTGATCGCAATTGATGTTCCGGGCGTTCCCTTTTTTTTTCTTGACGTCACGCGGTCAGCACGCACGAGGTGTACTAAAAGCCATTTCAAGACAAAAAAAAACTCGAGCTTGACATGAAGCACATGCTCGTGTCCTCTCCGAGTTTCCCCCCCCCCCTTTACCCTCAAAAACACACCTTCGATGATGATGCATGGATTCATGGATAATGGACAGTTTTCTCTCAGGTTGCGTTAGATTACTCTATTAATGTAACTAATCTAGGACCCTCCCTTCCTTTGGTATCGTCGTGCTATATAACTCGCTGTCTTGTGCTTCCCTTATTAATAATTTACTTCCTCTGCTTAGTTACTGGGCTCGTCGTTCGTTATCTTAATCTTTTTTTTAAGGCTCTTCATATGGGTAATCATACATCGCTCCGCTCGTTTTTTACAATAGCATTCAGCTCGATTCATCTGATGTGACCTCGGCAAAGTACATGGGAATAATACCTGAGTTACAAGTGGAAGAGGTAATAAACATGAATAAAGAAGCTGATGCCATATGATAACAATGTGCGTGTGGGAGTGACGACGATTATACCGAGCAGCTGACGGATCGCAGAGCAAGAAAAGGAACGGGAGATGTGGGAGAGCAGGGCGCTACGTAGATACTGTCACGGGGGCGTTGCTACTAGAAGACTGTGCCATAGCTTTCATGAGGACTTCCCACGAAAGGTCAAAGAACGCCTGAAGGCGGTCGTCGGAGATACCCAACACAGACGCGTTGCGCCAAAAGTTATGAACCTTGGCTGCCTGGTTAGCAAGGCGATGCATCGTGTAGTTTTGCGCGAGGATGGTCGAGTATTCGACCACGAATGCGTCGTACCGCTCCGGCTGTTCGAGGTCGTCGGGTATGCCATTAGCCGGAACCATACAGAGAAAGGACTGGAGCAGCGGGTGCGCATCTTTGAGGTACAGGAATTGGATCAGTAGTGGGAACGAGTCGGGGTCCGGCAGAGCGAGTGGCACTACGGGTACTTCGAATGGACCCTCAGTCGTCGTCTGAGTGGCGGAGAGGGGAAGCACTGGGAGATTGGCGCAGTATATCGCAAGGATAGAATTGTGGATGGGATACATTGTGACTTTGCGTTTGTCAGGACAGGATGGCGCAGACGAGTAGACAGCGGCCATGTGAGTGGGAAGTATATATGACGCCGGGCAACTGACGCTGATGGGAAGTGTCTTGGGCAGTGTTGAACCGGACGCAGTTGCCTTGGTCAACCGCAAAACCTGATACATGCTTCCGAGATAACGTCAGTGAGAAGGAATGTAGAGTGACGAAAAAGGTTATTACTTTGGCGCACAGCGCTCCATGTTGTCGCGAATATACTGTGCAGGGACGTCGGGCGGATAGCCAAGCGAAGCAAGGACCTCTGCGCTGGTTTGTTTGCGAGTCAAGTCGGGCAAGCGTCGGGGGAACGTGACGCTGATCGGGACAGAGGTATGATTCTGGGGACGTTGAGTCTCAGAAGCAACGGGAGACGAGGCAACGGGGTCGACCGTGGTATTGCATCGAGGCCGCCGCGTAGAGCGGAAAATTTTTCGGGAAGGAAGATGTGCAGTAGTAGAGTGGGCAGAGACACGACGACGACGCTTGGAATCACTAAGATGCCTTATTCCCCCAGGAACGATGTGAGCCCGAGAGCGAATATGCGACATTTTGTATTTTTCGGAGGGGGTGAGTGAGTCCTGTGAACGATTTCTTGTGTTGGTAGGTAGGGAGGGGTCAGAGTTGAGGACTGAGAGAACCATTGTTGATGAGAGGAAGAATGGGGTGAATGAGGATAATGGGGCGTTGGTGACATTTTATATGGACAAGAGAGGAGGGCAACGATCTATGGAATTGTTTGTCCTTATGGGAGTAAGGGACCCATATCCACATATAGAAAGTCACTCTTGTACAAGCGTGGACCCACAACCGAAAATGGAAACTTTGCCATTATAGGTCCTTTTGTTTGGATCTGTGTATTGTCAGCGCGGTCACCTGACTGGTTAGACCTTTTGTTGAATGAGGCTGGCTACTGTAACAACCCAACAATGTCAGAAACTACTCAGATATTATTTAATTCCCCAGCCTTACATTCTCTCAAACGAGATCAGCTCATCAAACTTTGCAAGATACACTCTATCAAGGCTTCCGGTAAAAATGTTGATCTCATTCAGAAACTCAAGCAGCACGCTTCCAATTTGCCACACAGTGATCCGTTGAGTGTGGCCACCCGTAGCGAACAACCAGAAGATGACAAGGATTTGCAAGGTGATACATCCACGCAACGTCCAAGCGAGCAGTGGGAGGTCGTCATGGAAGATATCCCAGAGTTACCGGAGAATAGTTCCCGAGGAACAGATGAGTTTGGTACCGGTGGTGGGTCCAAATGTGAATCCTTCGATGCCACCTAGCTGCTTTTGGTCCTCACCTCTTCTCTTTAGCTTCCAGCGTGACTTCCTCGCTTAGAGCGATAGCTAACACATTCAACTTTAAACGTCCAACTCCCAACAAGCTTGACAACGGCGGTCCCATGTTCACCTCTAGCCCTACCAAGCCTGACACTACCGATGAACTTGCCACCCACTCTGTTCCCTATTCCTCTATCCCCGAACCATCACCAGCCGACATGCCCCAGACCGATCACTTCAAGTTCTCTACCCCTGACACAACATTGGAATTGGAGGAGCATACGGGCCAGCCAGGCTGCTCGGGAATCCCCGCTCAGGCTAATGCCCCTCTGGGTGGCAAGGCAAGTCCGATTAAGACCACCATCCGTCTTGTGTCCGCGTCAAATTCGGTCTCAACGCTCAAGACAGAGCCCGGCACGCCGCAACTGAGACCCGTAGACCCTGCGTTCGATCTGGTAATGAACAGTCCTGACGTCAAAGGTCAGAGTCGCGTCCCTGTATGGCCTCTTTCGCCTCAGGCTAGCCTTCCCCAGAGAATGTATCCGACACTTCCTGCTGACGAACTCGATCAAGCGAAGAAAGGAAAGGAAAAGGCTGCGATTCCGCCCAGTGTTGGTTCTGCTAGCAAGTCCAAGGCGTACCCCCCGCCCTCGAACGACGTACAAGATCTCTTCTCTCCCGCTCGCAAACCGCAGAAGGAGCGCGTGGACATTCCACGCAGCGAACCTTTTCTGTTTGGCTCCCCCTTGCCACGACACAGCGTGTCGAAAAAGGCGTTCGATTCTGCCGCAGCTTCCGTGCTCGAGGAGATGAACAAGCGCTTATTGGAAGCGGGCGCACAGAAAGTTGGTGCCGACCTGTTCGGAGGATCGGCCATTGCCACCGTACAGAAAACAGACTCGGGCAGTCTCCGTGGACGGGGAAATGTAGACCGCTTTGACAAGGCGCACGAGGAACAATTCAACAAGATGGACTCAATAGCGAATCATTACGCCGCTAAGCGCGGGGCGCCTGAGTCAAAGAAACGCAAGTCTGATGTCCTCGGGCATGGGTCTGCGCCAGCCAGGAAGCGGTCCAGCGCGGATACCCGTGTCATCAGCGCAGGCCCTAGCAGACGAATGGGTATCCCCGGTGGCTTCGGTGATGATGAAGACGAGGTAGACGACCCGCAGGAAGAGGATGATAGGCGCATGTCGAAACGCGTTAGGGTTCTCGAGGAGGACGGAGGAAAGGATAAGGGGCGGCGGCTGACCATATCCCCTAAGAAGACGGAGGCGGAGGAGAAACAGGCCGAGAAAGAAAGAGCAGCCACACGGAAGATGCTCGAGGCGAGAAAGGAGAAGAGAAGGAGTAGCAGACACGGCAGCGTGGTCGGGCCGCAGGCTGCAAGCAGTCGGTCTCTTTCATTTCATCCTCAAGTACAAGTCGCTCACACTCTTGTTGCTTTGCAGACAAGGGCAAAGCGACGCCTCGCTTTGGGTTCCTCTCTTCAGCCAAGTCGATCGTGCGTAGCGTGTGGAACTTTGGCGCGGGATCGCCCACGAAAGCTTCCCGGATAAGTGCGGCGACAGCGTCCAAGTCCGTCAACGGTGGTGCCACGGGAGAACCCAAGGAGACTAAGCCGGTCGCACCTCCCAAGAAGCCGTCTCTACCCGCGTCACGGCCGTCGGAGGGTCCAGCTGGCAAGAAGGGCGTCGTACCTAGTATTACCCGCTCAGGGTCGAGCAATCAGGCGGCGTCGACCAGGTCACGTCAGAGTGTACGTGGCGTCTCACGTTCGTCTACGCAACCTTTCGGTACCCAACGCAGCGGTGGTGTCACCACAAAGCCCGCGCACGTCGTCATCCCAGATGAAAGTGGAAGTACGGCCGAGGCTAACGGCGGCAACGACAAAGCGTCCATCTTCAGCTCAAGCGGGACCATGTCCAGACTACTCGCACCCACCGCCAGCTCCCTCGCAAAGGCGCGCAGCCCGGTCACCACCACCGTCACCTCAACGGCCGTCGTCAAATCCAAGACGGGCAGCATCGTCGCACAGCGGGCCAAAACACCCCCGCGCAACTCGGTTCTCGACGCGATCACGAATAGTCCGCGTAGCGGGAACGCCAACTCACCGCCGCCTGGGACGACGACGACGACGGGAGGAAAGATATTCACCACGCCGTTAAAGCTGTTTACGTCGCCTAAGCAGGTCATCCCGCCCCCGGTCAAACCGACCTCACTCACGGCTGCTGCTACTGCGCTAGCCGCCACTACTACAGGTGACCTGCAGAGCTCTCCCAACCGTCGAGGACCACTTGCGACTCTGCTTCGCGTCGCGACCAGGACAACTGTCCTCGACACGCAAACCGCGAATCTCACGCTCGCGCATCATCGCCAAGCTGGGCGCGCACCGTGCGGCCACTGCAACATCCTCATCCTCATCCTCATCATCACATCCCACTACTGCTACTGCTACTGCCACCGTTGGTGGTACTTCGAGGATTCCGCGGGCTAGTGGTAGTGCGGTGCGGACACCACGGTGCGGTCGAGCTTGGGCACGGCCGCGAGGCGCTCGTATGCGGTACGAAGAGCGCGAGTCGTGGGAGCGACGTGTTGATGAGTGCGAAGAAGCACGCGAGCAGAGCGAGTATGTTCGGAGGCGGAGCCGCGCGGCGGGTAGTGCTGTGGTGCGACAAGGACGAGTGAGATGAATGGGAGCATGGCGATGGACATTGACGACGACTGACGGCTGCTCCAGGCGATATAAGCCCAGCCGGTTCTCTCTGTTTCATTGCCTTCCGATCTCTCTACATCTTATTTCTTTTATATTATGAAATGTACTAAGTAAGATACCTCAAGTGGTTGGTGAGGCAATTGCGCGTATGCATTGTCCATATCGCGCGTAATGTATGTTGTCAGTTATGGGATGTTTCTCTCTGAGGGACGAGATCCCAGTCCAATCTGAACGAGTAATGGGCAGAATGTAATTTTTTTTCTCTATCTACTGCGGTTGAAGTGGAACATATTATTCATAAACATCGTAACCTGTCGGAGGGAATCAGTTAGAAAGAATACAAAGAATGCCAAGACGTGAAACGATTTGAATCAGAGAAGCCGATATTTTCATTTACACATCGTCCTGCGACATGCGCCGTCTACCAGCCAGCACCTGCCAAAACGGCAAGCAGTCGGCACAACCCTCATAAGAGACGAGGGCGGTAGGTAACGCAGCGACAAGGCGAGGTCATCAACGAATGGATGAACTTAGTTTTCGTCTTTTGCCCACCACTACTGCCGTCCGTAGGGGCTCGTGAACCATGAGAAAAAAAGTCGACACTCACCACCATCAAGGTTTTGCACTATTTAGAGCCTGCGCACGTAAAAAAAAAGTCAGTAATGTCTTTGACTTTACGAACGATTCGGTAAGTGGAAGACCAAAAAGCAGACAGTAGACGCTCCGTTGGTGATGCATGTTTTGAGTATGGCTCACGGTTAAAAAAATCTCACCAACTCAATGAGATGGATAATATCTTCATCGCGCGAGGAGCCCGATTTTGGAGTTCCAGTGTAGAATGCGTTGAACAGACTCACCGAATCGTTCACTTGCTGGGCAGTTGCAGAAAGTACTGTACGGTACTGTAAGTGAAAGCGCGTCTTTCACCGTGTTTGGATTCAAGCTCCGCGCCAAACCTCACAACGTGACCAAGTTCACTCGATGTAACTTGCGTTGTTTCTCGTCCATCGTAAGTGCTCTCTCTATCTTGTTGCTTTGCACATAGTTTTTTTTCTTCTTCTTGATGAACAAACTTCAATCAGTTCTGCTTCCGAAAGAGAATCATCTCTTGTGGACACCCATTTACCAACACATCGCGTTTCTGAATAATCATCCTTGTCGTTCAACTTTTTTCGCCTCTTTCTTACCTTCCCGCACTAATCTGGCTGCAATAGGTTGGGGCCCTTTCTTGGCAGAGTGAGGTGCTCTTTGGTGTCGTAAGTCATTTCCCCCTTTCCTTGTTGCGCATATATTTCCCGATGATTCTCCAAATTTACAAGCATATGTCCGATAGTTGATGAAGGACAACGTATGTTCGCTGAGGGACTACTCCCGATTTCTCTTCCTTTCTCCCTGTTATTGTCATCAATCGAAGTGCTCACAATGAACATCAGTGCAGATGCGATAGCTACATACCTCCCCTGGGTGTAAATATCACTTTCAACGTATCACTTCATAATCATATGTTTAAGCCGCCGGAATCCCCGCCGGACACTCCTACTGAAGTTCTTCCGAATAATGGATGCACCCTGATGACGTGAGGGCAGATTGCGTACCGAAAGTGCTCTTGTCACCCTCCCCTCTCCAGTCCCATGCTGCTGAGGGTGGTGATACCCAAGATGTAATTGCCTTGATTGTCGACCGCCCCTGTACTGCTCTTGCAGAAGATCCTCTTCGGTTGTCATTAGCTATCGAAGTGTTTGTTACTCAATGCCTCCGGTATAAATTCTCCCTCACCGGTAGCATGCTAACGAGGCCTTGTGCATCGCGATCACGGTTCGGTAATTCTTGAGGAGTCGACCAGGTATTCCTGCGCATCCGTTATGGCGGGAAATAAGGGAAGTGCGCAATACCTGCAGATGGGGCATAGACTGTTGGTCGTTATGACTTAAACTTGTATCTTTTTTCTCTTTGCAACTAGTCCCAATTAACCGCTGTGCAACACACGTCAGCATCGCGTTGCTGTCAAATTTCCTTAGTAGACACATGGGCCATGTCATCTAAAGCGCCTATTCTGACTCAGTTAAGTCAGCGTTTCATCGCTGAATGTCATCGAAACAGGCTGCGCATTCACCGCGGCACACGGTCTTGTCTCGGTGTTTGGAGGTTTGATCTGGACATGGGACCTTTGGACACGCTCGAACACTCGGTCAGTTAATGAACCCGATCAGAAAAGGGTGATGAGGTGAGCTTTTTGTCATTGGCCGCCATCAAATGATACATGAGCATCCGAAGACCCCGCCTCACTACCTATCAGTAACCTTGAACAAACCTGATGTCAATGTGTTAACGAGGCGCTCGAGATGTGTAAATCATGCGGGGTCGATCAAGTCATGTTGCCACAGAGACATCAGTGTGAAGTGGGCGGCACCATACTAGCCTTCTCAGACATGGGCAATAGAGCATCGAGGAAGAGTCGATCATGATCATGATGATGGATATTTATTGAGGTGTTGCCTGAGCGACTGGTTGGGCCCACAAACCCAAGCGGTTTAACGTGTTACGTGCCCACTGCTAACCGCCAACCGCGCGGCGTTAACTGTGACCGCGGGATGAACTTGTATTCGAGGCGTCGATACGAGCCAGATGAGCTACTATTGGGGTGCCTGTGGTTGACCCCATCCAATCCGCGTGCGAGCTCAGGTTGCTGGCAAGAAGGCACCAAAAGGCACACTTTGTTTTGCGCCACAGAGTTTAGTCCTTCTCACGTCACCCCTCCTTTGTGAAACTCTTATCAGTGATTTAGAACATATGAACTCCACACAACAACAGGGCGCATTGTTTGAACAAAAAAACTTTAAGATGTACGTTGATTGTGGTGATTTGTGACGAAATTCCCTGACGCCACTGGAACTGCAGGGGCGCCTTTTTCCGAAATTCGGCATTTGTATCCCGCGCGACATGTAACTAGGATGAAAGTATGCGAGAAGGACAGAGGGTATTCTCGACATGTTGCGAGGTTGCTTTATTTTCCGACGTATGAAAATGTACAAGTTTGGTACATTAAAAATAAGTGAACTGAGAAAAGCTCGTGCCTCATTGGGAGGGCAACCCCCCTGTGTGTGGGTTCTCATATGATATAAATCATAAAACCTCCTGAAAAATCTGACCGACGAGACCGACGATCAAGTTTCAGAAATTTACCGAACCGAAAACTTTGAATGAAAATTTGTCCGCAAAATGATACAGTCAACTTTTCGAGTGTGCCTCTGGCCACTTCGGGGGGGGGGGATCAGCTTGAGAAATTAGGACAAAAGGATAAGAAAAAGTGATGGATGAGAGAGAGGCCAGATATCTCATCAACCGGATCATGGTAGAGAGGCCAAACCCAATTCGGCCATTGAAGCTTATATTGAAGTTCGGCTGTCGGAAGAGCGGTACCCGAACCCATGGTATCACCGAAGGTCTAGCGCGGTATACCGACAGTACAGCAGATCTAGACAGCAACGACTGTAGTGAGCTCACGTACGTACACCTCTCAACGGCCCCATGTCAAGTAAGTTCAAAGTTTTCTGTAGATTATCGTTTCCCTAGTTTCCTTCTGACCAACCCCCCAAATTTGTTGCCTAGTAGACTTTGCCATTCCTAACCTTTTCACTGTAAAGGGAAAGGTCAGTGCGCTTTTTGACGACAAAACTTGGGGGGTTTTTTTTTTTGACCAAATTTTCACAGGTAGCCGTCGTCACCGGCGGTGGATCCGGAATTGGCACGATGATTGCTACCGCATATGTGCAGAATGGTGCAAAGGTCTATATTGCATCTCGCAAGGAGAAACAACTCAAGGAGGTGCGTTTTGTACCACACACATCCCTCCCCACGACCTAAACGAATACTTTCGCGTCTAATAGGTCTCAGAAGAATTGAATAAGATCTACCCTGGATCCTGCGAGTATGTCGTAGCTAACCTCAGCGTAAGTACATCTTTTGTCACTAAGCACCTTTTTTTCTTCCTCTGAAACACACTTTTCACGTGAACCAAACTTTTTTTTTTAGTCCAAGGCTGGTTGTGACCAGCTCGTCGATGCCATCAAAGCTAAAGAAAGCAAAATCCACATCCTCGTGAATAACTCTGGCATGTCGTGGGGGCCCCCTTTGAAAAGTAAATGCCAATCATCTTGTGTATCAAGTTTGCCCTCACCCCAATAGTTTCCCAGAAAAGGAAGGCTGGGATCGCTTTTTGCCTTGAATGTGAAAAGCGTATTTTATAGTTCGTCTCGTCTCGTCATGCCCCTTTCTCTGTCGTCGCTGATGCGGGTGGGCCACCAGTTACTGTTGGGCTCACGCCCCTCTTGGCCAAAGATTCTACCAATCACGACCCCGCCCGCGTTATCAATATATCATCCATCTCTGCCATCTCTCCAATTTCCGCGGTACGAGTGTCATAGGAGGTAATAACGGCGTTTGGAGCTGTCAGTTCTTATTCCTTGTTGTCATCATCCTCGTGAGGTTCTCAACTCGTACTCAGACAACGCTAGCAAAGCCGCCGGTACGCGATCCCCATATGCCGTGGTGGTGACGATTCGAACCGACCGTATGATATCCCTGCAGTCAATCACCTGACGTCCCAACTCGCCGTGACGTTGGGTCCACAGTTCATCACGTAGGTCCCTCAGCTTAAGTTCTTAGTTCATCTCTGACGAACGTGGTACAGTGTAAACGCAATTTGCCCAGGGTAGGATATGCTCGGATGGCCACCGGTTTGTAAGCTTCAGCTAACCCACGGTTATAGCGTCTTCCCCTCTAGGATGACCGCCTTTGGCTTCAAGCAGGCTGGAGGAGCGAAAGGGATGGCTGAGGGCCACCCTTGGGGTACGTGCTCTCATCTTTACACTCGCGCCTTTCTAACGTCTACCGCAGGGCGGGTAGGAGAGCCAGCTGACATGGCTGGCGTAGGTAAGCAGCTTGGGAGGATTTCGCTTTTAGGTATGGCACACTGACTATTTTTCATAGCCTTATTCTTGGCGAGTCCCGCGGCTTCCTATGTAACGGGTGCTCATCTCGTCCTCGATGGTGGAGGGTTGATTTCCGGGAATCAAAGGCTCGCCTCTGAGATACCATCATAGGATTGTCGCATGCACTGGCCGCCCGCATTACGCCCGGCAAGGGATGACCGCGAGGTTGTCAAAGATAGTGGGTCTATCCATAGTAGTCATAGTCATCATCGATAGTGTACAGCATGGA
>WTXI01000451.1:0-24542 GCA_022376515.1 Lactifluus volemus
GCTCATGCTCGGACAAACGGTGCAAGACAATTTCGATGTCGAGCCATGGTGTTCGGCATGCCTAGTAACACCCCGTCATGCTGTTCGACAGCAATGGAACGATGCATGCGCACGCAAGTGGTGTCGAGAAACAGGCCGGCAATTGTTAATTTGTCACGCAGAAGATCGTAAGGGGGAAGACCGTTTAACGCTTGAAGAGCAAATATGCTTTCTGGAACATCTGAGGGACAAGGGCGGCAGGAAGAACAAACTACCACACCAAGTCGAGCTGGCGATAGGGCTGAAGGTATTGGTTACCAACAACATCGCAACAGACCTGGACATAACGAACGGAGCAAAGGGAGAGATCGTTGACATAATCCTCGATAAGAACGAACCGCCATTGAGCAACGACCCAATCGTTCATCTAACCAAGATGCCATTGTGTATTCTGGTCAGGTTGGAAAGAACCCGTACAAGTCAGTTGGAAGGGCTCGCAGACAATGTTGTTCCAGTGGAACCCATCAAGATACAAGTCAAATTTTACGTCAGGGCAGTACAACGAAATGGCAACCGCACACAGTTCCCTATGACATTGGCATATGCACTTACGGACTACCGCTCACAAGGCCAGACCATATCACACGCCATCGTAGATCTGGCGCAACCACCAACAGGTTCGCTCTCCTTGTTCAACGTGTACGTCGCATTGTCTCGTAGCAGAGGGCGGTCGACAATTCGGTTGCTCCGCGATTTCAAGGACGGTTTGTTTCAAAAGGGTGTCGACAACGAGCTTCTAGTAGAAGACGAACGCCTGTTAAGGATCGATCGAGAGACAGAGAAGGAGTGGGAAGAGCGAATGAAGTACGTCAGTTGCAACACGAATTTAAGGTGGAACGGATACTCACCCTGTAGAAGCAGTACTCACACATGAGCCTGCAATAACACAACAAAGGCACTCAGCAGCACCTAAGTGGGCCAGCCAAAACGGCGGAGTGAGACGAATGAGAATGGTGAACCGAAAACGAAGGGGAATGAGCGTAAACTGTACATGTACATCTGGGTTTGAGATGATGAAGGATTACTGTGGGGAAGTGAACTTTTCGATAAAGACGTCCTTGCGTTCCGAATTATGCATGATGAGCCTCTGAACACGTCAAGACCGGAGCGGCGGAGATTCATCGAGTTGATGGCATCGAACAATCGCGCCAAACAGTGTTGTGACGGTGAAGAAATAGTTGTCAAGAGCCAGGAGGAGTACGGGCTAGCCAAAGATATGTCGACGATTGGTCAAATCAAATTGGAGTGTTTAGGATCTGGATGAAGGGATGGGGTGTAGTACATTGACCAAGGGAGGGTGGGACGGACAGCGGGGTAACGCACATGACCACACCTGGCAGGGAAGCACCGCCCGTCAGACAATGCGAAGGTCCTCGGTAAGCGGAGCGAGCCAGCGCCCAAGGGACGTCGTGGGCTCACTCGGGGGAGTATTGGCCGGGTAGTGAAGGGGGGAAACGTACGACCGGACGCCGACAGCTGCGGTGGCAAAAGTGATCACGGAGAGCACCGGGTGAGATCAGCACGGAGTGGGGATATTAGGGATGCTACAAGGCAGATGGAGAGAATCAATGCAAGATCGTTCGCCTACTTATTGTGTACGTTCCGCGCCATAGAAAACATTTGTTGTTGCTTATAACGAGTATGTTATTCACACGCTCCAGTTCGTTGCCTCGCGGCAAGTGGAGTCGGCACGGTAACGAGCGTGTGAATAACATACCTGTTACGAGCAAGAACAAATGTCTTCTATGTCGCGGGACGGACAAATTGAGTAGGTGAATAAGCGCAAAAAGGGACGGAAGACCAAATACAGGAGGACGGATGGCCAATATAGGGAAAAAGATCACGTGAAGTGGATTACTAACCGGATTAGTAAGAAGGCGACTTTCGACTTTTACAGAATACCTTGCAAGCAAGGTAACTGTCACGGTGTTCAAGTTCACCTGTCTCCGGCTTCCTTCCTTCTAGGCTTTGACAACGGAGGCGACAACAAGTCTAGGGCACTCACATGTGCGCCCTTTCTTTTCATCTCCGAGTTCCAGTGACCACCCCCCAGATTTTCCAAGCGCTTTTGATACTCATTTAAGCCGGCGTGCCCCACTTTTTGACAACCACCTAGCTGACTGTCAAATTATGAAACTCCTATGGCACTCTTTATTCGAGAACAGTTATCTGTCCGCTTTCTGGAATTTCCACTGAGATCACGTCCCGGTCCTGTTTAGTTGTAACCCGTGATGGTCTTGGATGTGCCTGTTTACTAACGATGACGTAGTTTGGCTCGACTGGGTAACGGTTACCATGCGAGTGTATAGTCTACGGTCCCATGCTCTCTCCTCTTATGGGAGAAGTATTTTCAAAATCAACAACTCGGCCCAACGATCAGAGCTGACCCCGATGTAACGCTCAAAGTCAGGTGATCAGACACTTCCTGGGTCACCGGTCAGCACTGATCATTCTCATCGAAGGCTTCTCGGATCTCGCCTCCTTGTGTATGCTCTTGCAGGAGTCACACGGCTAGTGACGTCTTGTAACCAACTGCCTTCCTCATGAGACGAGCTAGGAGCCTTGTTTGGAAGCCTCCTCCACAGCTTCTAGCCGAGGCCTTGCAGTTTCTCACCCAACATACTTGGCATATTCTCGTTTCATGCCCATCACGTCACATTCTGATACTCACCTGATTCAGGCGAGCGAAAACGCTCTGGGGCTGGGATTCTTGCTTCTTTTGACCAGGAGTTACTTGATCCGCTATAGGGTCTCTGGAATTCTTCGTCACTATTTGCTTGCCGCTTGTTTTGGTCAAGCCTTGATGATTTCTAGTCTTGACCGTCAGGCGATGTTCCTTTAGGACTTGTCCACAAATGATGCGACGCTATGACGCCACAGCGAATATCACCAGTACTTGGAGTTGGATGTAACGGCATGGACTGGCCATACGACAGACATTGATGTGTCTCTGGAAGTGAAATATGCAATTAAACGGCGCTTGCATATAGGCCACAGCTCAAGGTAAGGGAAACCGCGCCCCCAAATTAACTACTGAAGGATCGTTTTTTCGTAGTCGTATCGGAGAGTTTGAAAAGGTTTTATTCATTGTAGCCCCTTCTCAATTTAGCAACTGTTCTGCGCAAGTTATTCTTCGGTTTGAGAGCGCTCAAAGAGCCTTACGCAGGCTAGGAACAACGGACAAGTATATTTTTTTATAATGCGCCGGTCTGGAATGGCGTACGGTGACGTGAAAGGGGTTGGGGCGACGCACGCGGGCTTGCGCCCTGAGGTAAAAGATTCGATCAGAATTAGGCAGTGATTGACGCTAGCAATTTCTCTTCCCCGTTTAGTGCGAATGCAGATTTCACCCAAAGCGCTCCTGGAGCGCTTTCCCATACAGCGCTCGCTGGAGTACAGTATTGTTTTGGCCTGCTCGTCAACTGCAACTCCTTTTTTTTTTTTTTTTTTAAATCAGCATTTATATCCCGCAACATGTGACTATGACAAAGACGCGGTCCCTATGGGTACAGGAATGGATCAGGCGGCGGGGGGAATGTGGGTGAGGTATAACGTTGGGCTGGACGGAAGGATGGCTGTTTTGGGGCGGGGAAGGGAGTAACTGCAACTCCTTTGGCGCTAAGACGGCTGCCGTTCCAGAAACGTCCGGGCCGTGCGTGGGCGCGTGCAAGTCCCGTGATGTTACCCCGGAACCGACCTGACGCGCAACTTTGAAAGAGGTAATTGCATTTCTTCTTTCTCCAAGCCGGGCGAATTGCTGTAACGTCGAAACACCCACGCAACATACGACCGACCTTCGATAGAGTAGGTTTGGTCTTGTGACATCGCGTGTCTCCGAGACACGAGCGATCAGGTGATTGTTGCATTTCATTTCCCTCTGCCCTGACTTACCCTTTGTCCTGTCCCCGGTGCTGTTGTTCGATCCCGTGTGGAACACCACGCTGTACTGTGTACTCAAGTGCGTGTTCGAATGTTATACGTACCTCCTCGCTTCCCCCGCTTCCCCACATTCTGCAAGCCGTTCTAACCGTTCTCATTTGTCCAGCGCGGTCACCTGTCGAACCCTTCTTTCATTTTTTCTTCACTCCGTTTCGGAGTCCCGTCGATCGACAGACGAACCTACCTGCGTAACCCCTCCCTTTCACCTTTTCACAATAATGCCTCCGTTTGGTTTTGTCTATTTTAAGCAGACGTGGGTGTTTCAACCAAAAACTAATCCAATCCGGTGTCGCGGCGCATGGCGCAATCTACCGAAGATGTCGTGCAGTTTTCTTCCGTTTCTCGTTTTCACGTTGTACTTCTATCGACAACCCTGACGCCCGCACCCATTTCCCTTCAAAGGACAGAGATGGAAGTGATCCGCCAACCTTACTGCGTCTGAACAGACTTGCGAAGGCACGCGAGGTTATGGCGGGACGCTCGTCATTCCGAATATTCCCTTGACTTTCCACGTTTGCTCGCACGACAGTCGGATGGAAGGGAACGGGCTTTCGGGAAGAGGTCAATATAGAGGAATGACCGAAGGAACTCTCCGCGGTTTGCTGGTAACAGGCTCATTTATTAATTTGCAGGGTTTTGCCTCTCCCTGAACGCGTCCATTTCAGGAAATGCAACTGCGAGAGGAGGGCGTGCTTACAGCCACCCTATTTACCTTGTATGCAGGGTTACTTCTGCGACATTCTCCGTATTACAAGCCCCGACGACAAGAAACGACGACAATACCTCGACGATTCTCCGTCGGCCCTATGGTCAGCACCAGCGTAGCTGCGCGCAAGCCCAATAGCCGAGGGCAATTGGGCTAGCAACTGGCAACCATCTACGCTATGGCCTCAGGTCGGATACAGTGCTCGTCCGTCAATGTCATGATCACGCAGACCATATGGGTATACAGATCACGCATGGCGCAAACTTGTGTACTGCGACTCGTCTCTTCGGACTAGCGATTTATGACAGCACATGGGTTCAATGCAAGTTTTGATATAACCCCACAAGCACCTGAGCTACTTCGACGTTGGGCGTCGGACCCAGTCGAACGTTCTACTCAGTGGCGCCTCGAGTGATCGCTGGCTTCCCAAAACCGACACGCGGAGCTCTTGCCCACGGTAATGACAGCTCAACAACTCTGTTTGGGGTGTCTAAAGATCATAGTGTGTACGTGGCAAAACAACTCTGTAGTTCGTGACTAGACTCCCCTCGGCGGGGTCCGCCCGAAATGGACGCCAGGGGCCGGGAAGTCAGCTCACTCGCAGAGATATGATGGGCGCGGGTGCTCGCAACCGCCCCTCCTCTCCAATCTGTGCTGGAACTACGGCCGCTGACCTTGTTGCTCGGGCGAAGTGTATGTGAGGCTCAGATGATGTGCTATTGCCACGCCAGCACCAGACTCCATTCCCACATACCGTTCGTATAGGCCCATAGGAAAGAAGACAAGTCAATTTCCTTTTCTCTCATGAACTTCGCAAAAAGTAACGCCCAAGCTCCGGTGCCTTCGTTCATTCATTCATTCTCAACCCTAACTTCGTTCGAATCTCAGAATCACCCCCGCAGAGCAAAGCATACGACGCACGTTTGCTCATTTTACGCCCATGACACACACCTACTCGGCCGCGAGCGCGTAATCAGGTGCTAGGGAGTGTAGACCAGGGCTGGGTGCAACTGATGCAATGCGCAGCTAACCGGCCGTACGTAGTATACGCACTACTGCACTATCTCAATCTGGAAATGTGAGACACGCGCTTCCCACCACACCACTCCGACTTCCCGGGGGAACGTGGTACGTGCACGCAAGGAGTGTGTCTAGCTGTCCGTCCATTAGGGGGGTCTTTGACCTGCCTGCCTGCATGGGTGAGTATGTGTACCTGTCAACTTCGCGGACAGCCCCGCGCCACCGATTGCCTGCCAGCTGTAAATCTGGGAGAGGGCATCGTACGGGGGAGGGGGGCAACACAACGCAGCGAGATGTGGGCTCTGCTGAAAAATGAAAAGCAACACCTTATTACATACTATGTACATCAGTAAAGTAGGTAGCGCCTCCAAAACTAAGTTACAAGTACCCATACCTGCCCATCTATCTTCCCCCACCCCCCCTTTTTTCTCCGTTTGCGCTTCTTGAGGTCGATCACTGCCGCGTTCCCTGTTCCGTGTGTCGTCGTGTCCGAAAGTTATAGTAAGTTAGTAGCACGATCATTTTACACGTGCATGCGTGGGGCTTGTTCGTTCGTGCGAGGGTACTGCAGTATTGAGAAGGAAGAGATTTAAAAAAAAAGGAAGTTGAGAAGCAGTAGTCAGGAACTTTGACTCGGAGTTGACACGATTACTAGGGCTACCTCTACGGCTACAACCAATAGGGGTGAAGGGTGAGCATGGCCGAGACAGATTCCGTGGCTTTCTGGTACGCAAAAAATTTCACTGAGCGCGGCATAACAAGTACCCCCTACGGGATTTTATGAGATTAATATATATTGTTTATGCAGAAAATATTCAAAGTGGCAGCTACAAAGCCCCCCCCCTGCCGCGCAGCTGCTAAAGGGCTCGCGTCTGCGCGCGCAAGCGAAGTGAAGGTCTTCTTGCCTTTCTCTTCCTTCTCTTCCGCTCAAGCGAGTTGGCAATTCAACCCAAATTATCAAAAGGGTAAATCCGACTCCCCGAGGAAGGAGGGGGGAGAGAAAAGTAGAAGAGGGGCATAAACACTTCCCAATTTTTTGATCCATTAGAGCCACAAGCAGATATAAGAATCGCCAGCGAAACGCAAGAAAAGTTCAAGTTTTGCCGCGGCAAAGGTCGTCGAAAAACGCCACGAAAAACAACAACGTAAACACAGATCTCTAAACTAAATATTTTTTATATTTTATCAATATAAGTTTTGAAAAACCGGTGACCAAGCGCGCCAAGCGAAAAAAAAAAAAAAAACATAGGACATCGGGCCGGTAACCGAGATCGGGCGCCAGCCACTATCGATGGTGGAGAGCGCCCGCCTTCCGATTTGATACTTATATGTTTATCGATGGGACTTCACACCTGCCCATTTTGGTGTTTGTGGCAGAAAGGGCAGCGTGACGAAGGCAAGGGATGTCGCCGTTGAGCAGGGCAGGGCGTACAGTATATGCAAGTACGGGCGCTGGGATGTGCCTGATATCTTTTTTAGATTCAACAAGTAGTGGCAATTGCCTGCACAAGTGTTCTGCCAGCCAGTCCCAGGGACCCCTCTAGATCTCTCGCCTTTTCGCCCTTCTTTCCCTAGTCCTTCGCTTCCTCCCCATTCTTACTTCCGCGCCCCCCCCTCCCCTCTCCTTCTTCTCTCCAACTCCGAAAAGAAAAGAAAAAAGCGCACACAAGGGTTCTCTCCACACTCCGCCCTCGGAAATGCGATAGCCCAGTACCTTGTGTTGATGACAACTTGAAATTTATGAACCCCGCCATTTGTTGGTTATTTCCGTAGTTAGGGTGATTTTGGTCTCTCTTGTGGTGGCATGTGTGTGGAGCAATAAGCACGTGTGTGCTCGAGTTGCGAAAAGAAAACATGCGGAACGTAATTTAGTTAAAGAGATGTCGTCTCACGGCATCGCTAACTAGACATGGGATAGCGAGCCTAGGCTCTAGGTTGTGGTGTATGGGTGCCTGTTAGTAGACAGGGGCGGCAAAGCCGCACTTGTTTTTTTTCTTTCTAGAGCAGGCACGGGAACAGGCACTACGATATGTGTTACGCTAAGATGTGTAACATATAATGACGGTTATACAAAGGGGATCAGAGAAGTGAATTCAGGAATACGGAATTTGGAATTAGGATATTATGATTTTCATGGGTTATGAAAGCAACCAACAACAAAGCGTGTGAAAATCGGGAGAAGGAAATGACGCCACGAGGAGTGAAACTAGCGAGGGGGAAATGCGCTGGAGTTGATTCAATTCAGATTTCTGATGAACCGTTCGTTCCATGTTTAGAGACGGTCGGAAGGAAGGGAATAACATGGGACTCTCCGGACGGCCGGAGTCGAAACCGGCAGATGAGTCGGCGGATGAAGATTACCATAAAAGTAAATCTGAGATTTAAAATGAAAAAGAGATCGAAGATCTAAAGAGAAATACTTGTTTTTAAAAAAAAAAAAAATAACAAAGAACGGGATTGAAAGACGATGTTATACGAGCGAGCACTCTCTGCTCATCCTCCCTTCAGTTCTTCCCCAACTCTCCCTTCCTTCCTTCCCTTTTCCTCCTTCCCCTTCCCCCCTTCCTCTTTCCAATCTCCTTTAAATGCCCTCCATCTTAAATCTCAAGTTCAAAGTGTGTTCCCACTTTGCTTCTCCTTCTCATGCTCGATATTCAATTCCTCTTCTCCTTAATGCCTCAATCTTTCCAGGGTAACAAATCCTTCATCGCCTTTTCAAACCTTGGTGATGCCGATGCTCTCACCAAGACATGGAAGGTTCGTCTCTTGGCCACATCTCTCCTCTCCCTTTCTCTCCTACTAACTAGTCTTGCCACTTCGGCTCTAGGTCTGCACCAAAGTCGCCAGCTTTCTCGAGCAAGGCCAGCGTCTTGAGAACCTCAGCTGGCGTCTATGGCACCTTCAGAACCTTATGGTCGACGTTGATAGTGCAAAGTCGAAGCGAGAGTTCAAGAGGCTGAGCAAGTGCATGAGTGACAAACTTGACAAAGAGAAAGGACGGTCCGTCTTTTTCCGCTCACTCTATCTGTAACCCTTGGCCCTGACGACTTGGCTTCCATCAGGAGTATCGAAGAGCTAGAGGCACCTGGTTTCAAGCACAATCACTCGACAGATATCATCAGACAGCGCGCTGCAGAGAAGGAGCGTACCCGTGAGGCTAACGTCAATAGTCGCCCTGGCACCATCAAGCGCATGCAATTTACCTTCTCTGTCGATCAACCAACCCCCGCTGCTTCCGCCGCCCCCGTACAGAAGCCCGACCTCAAACCTTCAGCTGAATTCAAAGACAATGTCACTCGCCGGTGTCGTCCCGTTACCCGCTCCGCGGCTACTCATGAAGACACTCATTCCGATCCGGCGCCTGTCCCTTCCGATTTAAACAGCGACAAGGACACCCTTACTCACCAATGCCTCAAGGACACAGACGCCGCCTCCCTCGCCACAACAAGCGCCAATTCTCAAGATGCCTTGCTTCGGTTCCCTTCTCTCTTCTCCAATGACTTTGGTCCCTCTGCACTTTTGTATCCCACACCCACCCTCACGACTTCCATGAACTACGGAGAAGGCGTCCGTCACACCTTCCCTACCACAGACTCTTTTGACATTGTCCGCCCAACAATCGAACTCCCACTTGACGAACTTCTCATGGAATCTAGTGACTCGTCCGATGCCTGGTCTGCAATCGCCTTTGTTTCTGCCTCCTCTCATGCTCGCCTGCTGGATTCGGCGACGGACACCGATATCGGAATGAAGTGCGAAGTATCCGAACATCATCACCCTGCATTTTCTCAAGCTCATTTCGCTCGACGCGCTTCACAACAAGAGCAAACAGTCTCTCCCGAAAAGCTCGGTCACGGCAGTGATACGTCCGCGGGATCCGGTTCATTGCGGCCATTGCTCAGCCTCCGCACTCAGGCTTCGACCGCTCGTTCCTCTGTCCCTGGTGCAACTGCGGCCAATCCTCTAACGACACTCCCGCCATCAGGAGCAAATACTAGCAATGCACCTGGAGGTGTCAAGGCCGAGTGCACAAATTGCGGTGCCACCCACACACCGCTCTGGCGTCGCGGGTTGAACGACGAGCTCAACTGCAATGCATGCGGGCTTTACTGCAAACTGGTATGCTCTGTCCCCTCCCCACAACATGTATACATAGCTGAACACGTGACCAGCATAAGCGCCCACGCCCGAAGAGCATGCGAAATAACCACGGCGAGGGACGATCACAGGCTGCTCCCCGGCAAGAGACTTCGGAAATCATTGGTGCGTCCCCTGAAATTACTCTTTCTAGCCCGGGCTAATTAGTTCTGAAGCACAATGTTATAATTGTCACACAACGGCGACACCTCTATGGCGAAAAGACGACGAAGGCAAAACAGTTTGCAATGCGTGAGTATCTCCGGTTCTTTCTTACACACCGTGCTCATTCCCCCTCGCCTTTTTAACGTACAGTTGTGGACTGTAGTAAGTCTCCCAATGCTTCTGTATTCTACAGTCTTGGGCTGATCTGCTTCATGTTTCAAGCTTCAAACTTCATGGTTCAGCGCGTCCGATCTCGATGAAATCTGATGTAATTCGTAAACGCTCCCGTCATGACGCCCGTCGCGGCAGCAGTAGCAGCAATCTCAGCGGCCACGCTTCAGACACACCTTCTGCGAGTCCAGGCGCATCTCGCCGTCCATCTGCGGATGTGGATGATGGCATTTCACCGCTGGCTGACTCTAACGCTAGTGCGTTTGACGACATCGATATTGATCCTGCTAGCAGTCAAAACAGTCTTAGCAATGGAGGCCTCGGGTATGCGCCGGCAACACAGAGTGAACTTGTTGGCGCTCTTGGCGCGAACACGGCGTACAACTACCCTTCGCTCAACCTGTCTAACTTCCCGGGACCATATCACCCCGATCTGCTCTCGCAGTTATACTCCACGGACTACACCACTGGCAATGGAGATACCTCCGAGGGAGAGACGCGCAGTGCTAAGCGCAGACGGATGAGCAATGACTCTTCAACCGATCCACCAAGCTCGGCGGTCTCCTTCTCATCCTTTGGGGGAGACAGCAGTAGCTTCTCGACTAGCAGTGCGACATCGTGTTCTGACTCGGCACGCAATTCGATGGAGTTTTCCTTTTCTGGTTCCAACAGCCCACCGTCAAGTGGCCATGGTTGTGGTAGCCCGCACCTGAACGGTGGGAGCAGTAACCCACCCACCCACCGCAATAACGGCTCTAGAGCGGGTGGTTACTACAGCTCAGGCTCGTATTGGCACCCTCCAATGCTACCCCAATCACACGGGTCACCCTTTATCCACCCTCCTATGCTCCCACCGACATCCACTGCTGACAACGACGTGCAGATGGATTTCATGCACGGTTCCACGGGCATGAATGAGGGTGATCATTTCCTTAATTCATATATTCATCCACAATGTTGCTACCCGAGCCCACCCACCCATGTTCCCAGTGACTGGACAAGCTACCCTACAGACGGCGTTGGCGCTGGCGCGAGCGGGTTCTAGGCGCGTGGTCCATGGGTGCTTTGCTCCTAATGGGCTTCGTTTCTTCCCAGCCGTTACTCATCTGATCTCTCTTCTCTTGCTTCATTTCATCCACATCCACGGGTCTGTTGTTCCCCCACCCTACAGCAATCTCCCTCATGTTTCATGTATAGAAGTTTGTTTCTCTACGTTATCATGATCACGGTCACGATCCCTCCATCTCTATCCTTTTGCTTTTCCTCCTCCTAGTCCTGGACACATACTACTCTCACTTTAACTCTCAAACGCCACACCCATTTCTTCCTATCACTCTGACCCTCCCTTTTTGTAATTTTTTGTGTTATTCCTTTCCTTTATTGTTTTACGCCTTTATCTCTCATTCATGATGATGGCAATTGCCTCTCGTCACCCTGCCTTTCCTGGCCTAGTATATATGTATTGCTGACGCGGCTGATAGTAGTAGCTCGGATGTTGAAGGTTTGTACGACGTCGTAGTTACAGTAACAAGTAAAATCAAGTATTGTACCAGGAAAGAAGGATCTCACTCATGTCGTTTCAATCGCCATCAATAGATATAGTTTGGAAAAAAAAACACGTACTACTAAGTAGTCCGGTTGGGCGCTTTTTTATTTTTGGTCTGTCGTCACATGGTCAAACGAAAACGTAGATAAGCGAGCGCGGTTACGGTACAATACCGGTGATCGTTTTTCCCGCTTTATATGGATGGGCGAATGGTGTTTCCAAGGGCTAACGAATCGTATACACCCCGAATTGCATCTCGGGGCTCGGGCTTGCCTGAGTTTGGGGTGGGGAGGAGAGGGCGTAAAAACTGAAATAGCGGACGACTCGGAATATCGCATAAACCTCTCGTCGCTCTCTCCACTCACCCTCCGAGTTCTGCGCCGCCGCCATCCATCCATCAATTCATTGTTTGACACCTAACTTACCATTGAGATGTACAACTATGTCATGGGTGGGTAAGTAAGTTGCCGTATTGTAGTTTTTGTAATTTGCAAGTCGTAGTTACTAGCCTAAGGGAAATAGAGTGAGTAAAAACAAGACTAATATTTACGTCATTATATCGTCCAATGAGTGAAAAAGAGACAGTCCTTTGCGCACTGGTACTGGTAAACCTAATGGAGAGTAAAAGAAAACAGCACAACTAGGGGCATCACGTCATGGTTGTGGCAAATGACATTTTCTATGTCGGACACAATAACCATTAGGACAGTGACACCCTCCGACATCGTCCGTCCTTCCCTGTGACTCCGGCTATCAAGTTTTTTTGATTGCCGTACTTATTGTGCTACTTAACACGAGTGTGCGACCTGTCGTTTAGTTCTGGGGTGTACAGTACAGTAGTTCGAGTAAAAAGGTTACTTTGGGTGGGCGGGACTCGGACTTTGGGATCGGGAGTTCGGGGCCGAGCGCGAGTAGAAGTCGAGTCGTCATTTCACCCGGCTGATCAAAATGGCCTTAAGGCGACCAATGCCCACCCGCCATGCGACGGGACCGTGGGTTCCTAGTACCATAGTACTACGTAGTACATGTGTGAACTTGGTCATCTCTCGATCTTTTCTCTAACCAAAACGAACTTTGCAACGCATTAACGCCATGCTGGTCTGAGCTGGTCTGGCCTCGAAGAGACGTTAATTTTGGTTGGATAGCACCCCACATGATTACAATAATTGAAGTGGCGTCGTAGACCGGTGGCTAGTTTTTCCAGAAAATACTGTATGAGTACTGGTGGATGATCGGCTGGACCTTGGGACGATTTAGTACGATTGGTGTAGTTGAACGAATACATTACTGGATTGTGTTCTGCAAGTATGAGTGGGTGTGGAACCCTGAGAAGTTCCTGGGACGAGGCTATTGTATGATTGGTTTGCAAATAGTTCAGCACTATTACACAATTGCGTCAGGGGATCGCACTCTAGGCGGATCCATCTTGACAGCGCGTATGCAAGATCTGGATGAACTTTTTTCCGGCCTGATTCGTGTAGACGAGGACATTCAGCCAGTTAAGTCGTTATGCACCCCCCAGCGGGGCTGGCCAGCTGGTCAGGTTACTTGCTGGCGGCTTCTGCAGCTCCTGGACATCAATACTGCCAGCCGATCGCAGTTGCTGTTGGCGTGATGTAAAGCGTGTTCGCTGGTACAAGGACGAAGGCCTCGAACACAGACACAGAGAGAAAAGACCGTTTCCCCCTTTTTGTCCAAACGTGCCCACAAGTACGGCCTTTCGTCCAGGTCAGCGAGCCGTATCCTTAGCGAGACACTTCTAGGCCCCGAGTCCAGCGGTGAATGGCAGAGAAAATTGTGCTGCTCTCTCTTCACCTGGCTATGATAAGACATGTCATTTGTAGGACGGCGGCCATTCCAGAAAGATGTATGCGGGTAGTTTTCGGTAGGGCGCTACGTCAACGACCCTAAGCGGCGTAAGACACACACCTTTCGGATAACCGTGGAAAGTCTAGACAAGGGTATATCGTATCCATGAGAGTGTGGTGTCCCTAAACTCCCCTCGATCACGGCTGCATTTGCGCCCTGGAGTCATAGTCACTAGCACATACAGCGAAGCAGTGGTGGGAATCAAGGCACAGGAAGAAACGTCATGACGCCCGGCTGTAACGGCCTTCCGCACGGTACATGCCATTCTCGTCTCGCTTCCAGCTTCGCCGTCCTGATGCAGTACAATGCCTGCGGATACCGTAGTGGATTTACGCCCGGCAAGCCGCGGCGCGGGCTGCTTCCAGACAGTTCATGTTGTCTCCACGTAGAGCCTAGATGTTCAAGGAGCTAGCCGGAGAGTGCCCTGAAGGGTCCGTCTACGATTGGGGTGAGGTCTGATGCTTTCCGAAGAAGAGCATGTTTGATCAAGGGGTGAGGGCGCAAATACCGTCTCCCCCAAGGGTAGTGCATGGATCCATGCCGCATTGTGTGTGTGTGAAGGAAAGCCTGCAACTGTTCCGCCGCTGCGCCTGAGAACCATGTATTACGTAGGTACTATTAAGAAAGCCACCTTAGGTCCACAGAGATTGTGAGCGAGTGGGCACCCCTACCCTCTTTTTTCCGCCGAGCCAACGCTGCGGAACATTAAGAGACATCCAGTTGTTGGAGCATGGCAAAGATGTCCTTGAGTGGTGCGAAGGAAATAGTATCATGAGTGACAACGAGATGGGCGCTAGCTATTGATTCGACTGCAAGCGAGTACTACGCTCAAATCGTTCGGACAACCGAGCGAAGATGGCTTTGATATGTCATTTTCTGAGAAATTCGATTTCTAAGTGGTTAACTTCGACCGTAGATCGCACCGAAAACAGCACCTTCGAAGATCGCCATTCTCGCGCCGCTCTACCTTACTTTCCCCAGAAAAAGGTCAGCTGAGGGTGCCAAGTCTTCGAGGAATGCCTTCCATGTGCAGACGGCACTTGCGTCAGACCCGTTGGATGGTGTGACAGGTCTTCTGATATCATGGGTACATTTTCCAAGGGAAAAAAAGTGGACGTGAATCAATCTCAGCAGATGACATCGCAGTTGCTTCTCTTCTCAATACAGTACTGCAGGGAAGGGGTTCAAGTTGTGATCACTCGCCTCGCCGTGTTCGATTCACGGCAATCCAAATACAACCAAATACCGGCCGGAGAACGGAGTCTGAGTGAGAAACATCTCAAAAGCAGGAAATACAATGCCGACTCGGGGTTCAATTTCACTTGTCGACCCCATTCGTATTTTGTTCTCGGCTCATCAAGCACAGCCTCGTACAGTCAAAAGAACCTCATGAAGTACTGACCCCAGAACCCTACCAGAGCACGCGCGCATTCAGTTGAAGGACTTGGAAGCCATCGCTGGGTAGGCAAGCGAGGTCTTCGACTGCCATCGACCACTTCTTGCGCTATTTTTATCACGGGGCATATAGGAACAGCCGCGGGCTGGGTCTCAGGGCTACTAGTGACTCTGGTCCATCACGAAGCATTCCGAATACTAATGGGGGAGGAGCAAGTGGGCACCTCAACATCCTTCCAGAATCGCAGTCTCACCTGAGCCAAGTCGATTCCTCGGGGTGAAGGGTCAGAAAGCGATCACCGTCCTCGTTTTCTGTGTGCACCATCTATTCGTCATTCTCAGTCACTTGAGAGTCTCGATCTTGAAATGTCTGTGTTGCACCTGATGTGCCGCCTCATGCTATTGAAGTTATGCCGTCATGTCTAGCTTCTCCCACTCCCGGTTCCTCCTTTAGCCGACTAGAAGGTGTTGTATGCGAGGAATCATGCCGTCGTCACTCTAGTGCATCTCAGAGGTTATCACGGAATTTGTGGCGTCGAACATGGCGATTTCAAGTTGGCAGCCATCCTTTTCGCTTCACACGAGCCCCCACGGGCGCCCGAGGCCTTGCAAGCAACTCAATCAAAGAGACTTTTGAATTTCGTGTTACCATTGGCATCTTTGTTATCTGCAAGAAGGAAGATGTCTTGGGCAGCGCGGGCCGAGCCTGAGCTTTGTGGGGTCCTCGGCAATAGACTTGGGCCATTTGGCAATACTGAAGACCATAGCAACTAGCTTAGCGACGCTATTTTCAAGGGCGTTTTATCCGCGGAGACGTTTACTGGCTGCTGGCTCGACAAAACACCACGCGTTATGTCCAATACGAGCTCAACCCGGTTATTATCATCGGCCGAAAGTCCTTGCTTCGGGAAAACATGTCCGAGTTACCTAGTGAGTTGGAGTAGGAGTGGTGTCGGCACGTAACGAGTTTTTTCCGACAGGGAAACTTGATGCATCCTCTCCTAGCACCGCGGGTTCGAGGTACTTCGCTAGTGATCAGCTGGGTCTCTTGTAGGTGTCTATTAATGCGTCACATGGTTCACATCGCCCAAGGACACGCGCTTGTGTACATTTGCATTGTGAATAACGATCTGAAGTCGAACCAAAGCTCGCATGGAAGAAGGAAGTAGTAGGAAAAATTCAAATTTGACAATGCAAAGACCATCAAATGGGTATCGACGGATGGATCTTTATAAACGGAGACGTCACTCTTCGGACCGTGTGTGTATGTGGCGTTTCAGGACTCATATATGGAACAGAGAATCCAGTAAGTGAATGAGTGTGCGCAGAAGTTCAACATTGTACAAGCTTGAAGGTTAGCCTCTTAAATGGATCTGGTTGAACTGACGTTCAGACTTTCCCACGGACGAGTGGAAGAGGTTCGACGTTCACCTTGACTTTCTTAGCGGGGCTAAGAACCTTGAAGGTACAAGTAGCGGGCCGTCGCACACGGTACGATCGGGTCGGTGCGGGCTTCCTTCTCAAAGAAAAACGGGAAAGCCTTCTGCCCACGCAAATTATTAATAAGACTATCTTGCGGAGCGAGCGCTCTGACCTCGGGTGCGTTGGCTGCATCATTTATTTCAAGATGTCCAGGTCAGCGAGGGTGTTGGAATAGTGTCTAGAACGGAGTAGCTAGCACATGTTCGCACACCGTAACATGACGGAAACGTCTGTGGCCGTATGTGATCTGACTGGTTAGACCAGAAATAACTAAACGAGCTATGTAAGGCTCGTTCCGCGGAGTGGTGGCAAGACATGTTGCGCGCTGCGCACTGTCCGTGACCCGGCTTCACCCGCGATCCATTCCTCGCCTGGAAGGGGTTACTCCGTCTGACTTCTAGGAGCCGCGATCCAATCATGTACAGTACTGTTGGGGGATACCAACGTGGTTCAAAAGGTCACGTGTTACATGGTTGTAGTGATGTCATAATTAAGTTAGTACTGAGCAGCGAAACCTTGACGACAACTGTGAAAGCGCACGGGTTGCGCGGGCAACTTCTTTTTATCTATGAGTTTAGTGGCGGCTTATACAATGATGCACGTTTGAGCGGGTGTGGGGATATGGGTCCTGATTGGGCACTTGCGCGCCAGTTGAAAATTGATGGTGGAATCCGCAGACCTTATCGTTCTGGCTGCTACGACGGACTCGGTTTAACAGATGTCATCCCAAAGCAAGCGCAAAGCGGAATCTGAGGAGGTTGTCCACATAAAGAAGTGAGTTTCTTTGGCTTACTAAAGAGTACACAGTGACACGGTTACAAACAGGCTCCGCAAGGGAGACAACGACGACTTCAATGACTCGGAAGACGAGGTCTACAATGGCAGCGAGTTTGACGATGGTAAGCGTTCCCAAGTGTACATAGTCTGACCGTTCTAATTGTGCACAAACAGAAGATGAGTTAGATCCAACGAATATTATCCCGGTTGGAATCAGGACACGCAGCAAACTGAGCCGCAACGGTGAGGCTGCAAAAACACCGAGTCAAGTGGAAGATAATGGCCCCGAATCTGATATGGCAGGGAAGGGGAAGCAAAAGGACACCCCGGACAAATACCACACAGGTCTTCACAACATAAGTCGTTTTTCGAAGAGGAAGGGGGCGAAAGCGAAGAAAGATGATGATGATGACGATGAAGTAACAAGTGGGGATGACTCAGAGGAGGATGAAGAATAATGAAGTTGAGGTCATTAGCAAGCACGAATTATTCCAGCTGTAGTGCATGCTTTATAAAACATAAATATGTCTTTCTTCTTTTACAATGCCGGTATTGTTCAGGTACCGTAGAGCGCTTCTTCGGCAATTGCCGTGCACAGAACCGACATTCAATTGGCCAACGAAGGTTACACGCTTTGAACTAAATCTACTTAAGCTCATCTATGATGGTCACGCCAAAGGAGCACATTGGCTCACGCTCAGACTACATCACCGCTCTCGCTCTCTCTCGCAGTAAAGCGGAAAATCATGGTCGCTTCAATCCTCTTCCAAACCAGGACTCGGAAAGGCCGAATCGTTTAAAACCTTCCCTCATTCCAGACTTACGCTTCGAACCGACTTACCTGGCCAGACTCGCAGTCGCGGGTACTGGCTTTCAGACCGTCGTCTGGGTCACATTTCGAGATCAAGTGATAAGCCCGTTGATACAGGGTGTACTTTGGTGCGTCGCGTGCCATGTGCAACGAGATCCACGACTTACCTTTGTATAGGGGTGCCGCATCCGTGTTCATACAGCCCTTGCTACGCCCCCTTTCTAGCTGGAGGTCTCAGGGCTATACAGTACAGCCTGTAAAGGAGGGTAGCGCCGCAGGTTGGCTACGCCGATGGGCCCGCTCGCTGTTCCCCGATGCAAGAGCGGGGAATTCGTTAGGAAGTCGTGATGAGATGTGTGATGTGAGGATGGAATGTGGATGATAGGAAGCGTTTTCTTACATGCAAATTGTGATTCAGTCGTGAGTCCCGCATTCTGGTTCCATGGCAGGCCATTCATTCTCCTTGGCTGCATTCTTCGCCCTCAACTGCAAAAGCCAGTCTTTTTTGCCCGGGAGTGCGTTCTCCGATTCTCTTGTGATTTAGTTGACATCTCGGAGATAGGAATGTGATGTCGAAATAGCTTGCTTGGCACGGGCTGTGAAACTAATCCTCCGCGTGGTCAGGCAATTACAGTCGAATTGAAGCGCCTTATGCACTGAGATGACGCATTTGGCCTTGCAGATGTTAACGCTTAACGTTTAACTCCTTGGATTCCCAGGACGAGTCTGCCCTCAATCACTCATTTCCATGTCCATGTGACCTAGTACACGGCGACATGTCAATTGCATGTTGACCAAAGCTACGAGAGTTTTGGGTGGAAGAATGGCGCCATGAGACGGGCTATCATAAAGTGTGTCCGATGTCAGAAGAATTTCTAGGTCAAGCAGTAGTTCAACGGCTATGAACAGGACCATGGAGCAAAAAAAAAAGCAGCAGCATATCAGCCTTACAAGGTTGAGAAACCGAAGTGTCGGAATCTCCATTTTGTGAAATTGTTAAATGTATGCAAGACACCGTTTGTGTTGGTGGGAAGACAGACCGTGACAGACACTGAAATGGAGCTACTGTATCTAGCTAGGCCTTAAACTCTAGGGAACAGAAGCATTTATTGGGTCCAATTTTAGGGAAACGGCTTCTGACACGTGTAGAGTCTCCAATGGAGTGTAAGTTATATTGGCAAGATCCGACGCCAGCACATCCACGTATAGCGTAGTACGGGCCCTGAAACAGATGAAATAAGTGGAGCTCGCAGGGAAAACGCTCACACGGAAGGCTCCATGATAACTACAACAGTCTAGCCCTGTTCAAGTTAAACAGAATACGCATGTAAACCGGACAGATCCATGGAGCCTAATTTTGGTTTCCTGATGACTCGAGGGGCCATAAGTTCGGTGTGCACAAAGCTGGTGAGGAAATTTGGACTTGGGGCGGCGCTTCTCAGGGTGACAAACGTAGGTGAGGTAAAACTGTGGCGTAAATAAGTTAGGACTGGGGGGGAACACCTATTGAGAGATCGTAGATGGGACAAAATCGTCACGAAATTACAAGTCAGGTTGGCAAGCAGGTTGGTCAATTTGGTATAAGGTGGAGTCTCCTAAGTTCCAAGGATCTCGTAATAGAGCAGCTTCTCTCGAATGGATGTATTCGTTAACCGAGTATCATCGTTCTCTTAGATATGGGTACATTGAACACGAGGTCGATTCTGAATTATCGCCGTGCTTGGAAAGAAATATTAAGCCTGAGTCTGCAGTGAGATACGCTGTCACAGCAGCGCGTTCGTCCACACATTTGAAACCAGACTCCCACTCGCCCAGAGTCGGTAGTCGGAACATCCTGGACACCACAACATGTATAGACCCACCTCCGCCCCTCCAGCGTTCGGTGGAAACTGTTTCCATGGATCAAACAACACGCGGTGCGAAAGAAAAGTCGCGGTAATATGTCTGCTACCAAGCGAGAGACAAAACATATTCGCGCTCCACTCGGGCGATTTTGGGCGTGGAGGTAAAAGTACCACTTGCGCAACGATGGAGCCTACCAGCACATTTGGCGCGCGCTGGCACGTGATGTCTGCGCCGAGGTTGGTTCGTGCCTGGCTAGCGAGCGAATGCTTGAGCGGAAAATGACGCCCTTTTTACTGCCCGCGAAAGTCGAAATTTACGGATGAGTCACAATGCCTTCCGGTACTACTTAAGGACAAGGTGTCTCAGATGGCAGAAGAAAAGTCCAAGGTAGCTTGGCTGAAAGTGTCGAGAAATCTATGCAACGACATACTCTGCGACCTACACAAAATACGGCATATTTCCCTTTCGAATGAATCTGAATGAGCATGGGATAGCCGCATCAAATAAAACAGACGACGAACCGCGCGTCTTGTCCGCTGTTGTGCCGTATCACGCTCATTCTCCTCGGCCGGACCGTACACCGTAAAGCTACGTGTGCCATTCTCACGAACAGTAAGAATTGCCGCCATATTGCCGCACCGGTAGCAGTAATTCGGCGCAGACCATACAGTTGCGAGGGCTTCATCAAACATATATTTATAGCCCTCCTGCACGAGTTGATGGGCGCGTGCGATGAGCGATAGCGAGTTAACATGATTGAACTGCATATACATCCTCAATAAACGACAAAATGAGAGTAGGGTTACCGTACCTCGCGCGTGACGCTACCACCGAAGAGCCACCCTGCGCCGCGTGGGCTCACAGCCCAATTCTCGACATCATCTGGATCAGACCACATGAGATCTACAATGGCACGCAGGTATTTAGCACATCACGTATAATATCCCCCGCGGGATACCTAACTCACCACAGAAGGCACCTTCGTGGGGAATTTCCTGTGCCCTGGAGAGAACACGGATTTGGTCGAGGGTGCGAATGTCCGGCGACAAACCACCATGAACGCAGAGTACTTCGCCGTCAATGATCTGTTGGATAGGATAGTACGGAAAGTTGGATATGAGACAAGGATGAACACGTACCGCAGCAAGGTTGAGGTAATCGAAGACGTTACAACACGCTTTCCATACTAAGGCGCTGCCGTACTTTTGCTGACATTCCTCTTCATAAGGTGTTGGACAACGGAGGGATGGGCAGGCTGAGAAAAGCATACCGTAAAACCCATAGACTTGGGTAATTTGTCTACTCTCATGGTTTCCGCGAAGGAGGGAAATCTTATCGGGATAACTTGATGCAAAAACTCGTCAAGGACGATGAGAGGACAATTCAAGTTTACGCACCGTGCCTTGAGCGCTAAGAGAAGAGATACGGTTTCGAGGCTATAATGTCCCCGGTCGACAAAATCTCCCTAAGAAGGGACGACTATGAGTGAGGTGGGAAGTCCATCGCGTTTCACGTACGTGCCATAAATATGTAACTCGTCTCTGGGACGGACCCACCCTTCCGAAGTAGCTCTAGAAGGTCCCAGAACTGGCCATGAATGTCACCACATATTGTGACAGGACTTGAGACTGGTTGGATATTAGACTCTTCCACGAGGATTGCGCGGACGCGGTCACAGAGAATCTTCATGTCGGATTCGAGAAGGTGTTCACAGCGCATGAGCTGTGCGATCCATTTATCCGGGTCGTATCGGGTCATTTTGTGAGTCTATGGGATGTTCTTTATAAGCGGAATGAGTTCAGCGGTGGAAGAGGAAAAGGCTCGAAAGCCAAGGATCATGGAAACGAGTCGCAGTCGCAATGTCGCATATCATCACACGTGACCATTTTCTTTCCCACAACTCTGTTGCTCTACTTCAATCGCCACCCAGACTCTGTGTATGTAGGACGACCTCTATGCACATATAGCTTGTAATTATGCCACCAACTGTTCTATCAGTATTTCCTCTTCTCAATCTAGCCATTTCAGTATGTCAACAACTTGAACGATCCGGGAGTGACTTCCAGCGAAATTATGTAATACCTTCCTCGCTTGGAAATGACTCACGTGATTTTCGAGTACGGTTCTGGCCATTCATAGCTTCGGATTGAGTTTTATATGCTCTAAATCCATTGTCGCACACTTTCTATTCTCATATATAGTCCGAACTCGAAACCCAACCGCAAGGTCATCATTTCTCCTCCAGGTGTACCTTATGACGACCCTTGCTCTCACCTTCACTAACCACATCAAAAAGGTGATGTGGGAAGTGAATGTCTGAGACGAATGACTGCCAGTGGTCGGTCTCAACACGATGCTGTTTGTTCACTGACGATCTGGACATGCCGACGTGCCGACCTCACGCAAGCCTCATGAATCCCTCATGATGTGAAGCTGTGCTGGTGTTGCACCCCAATTCACCTCTTCTGACTCCTACTTCCACCATAAACCTGGTCCTTCAACTTTGCATTTGCTAGTCTGACATCGACGCTCAAATCTACCAAACGTTTCAGGAACCCCGAAGCTCAGCAGAAGAAAACCACTTCTTCCCCTCCTAGTTCGTCCTATCTCCACTCTTTCTCTCACCACTTACTGACTACAACGAAAGGTGATGTAGGAGGGAGCGGAAGTCACAGGATGGAAACAAGCAAATCTGATGTAGAAGACTCGCGTCCTCTCGCACCGCCAAGCGCTGCTGTTATGGACATCGACGTAGAAGCCCAGGTAGGAACAATGTCAATTCCAGGTAAGTCCATCATTTTCCCTGTACCCCTTTCCGTTGGTCTCAGAGTCACACTCTGATATTTCTTCAAATGCTAGGCGAGGGAAGAAGCGGCATCTCCTCGTCTGGGCATGTTAACCATGAGGACACCCTGCCAGCCAACCAGGCAAATTCCGGGCACGCCAATCACAGTGTGTATACCATTTTCCATCACGGGAGTTCTTGATGATCCGATGCGGTGAAAAGTCCCAGTGACTGATAACTCATCTAGCCTTATCCGAGAACGCCCAGTACAGAATGACTTCAGTGACAACGCCAATACACTTTGGGCCCTTTATGAAACGGAAACGAAAAGGCGTGATGAAGCTAATATCCAAACACTCAGTGACCACATGGAGGGTGTTTTCCTATTCGTTCGTTAATAGCATTATCCCCGTCTCTATCGCATATTCATTCGCCATCCCATAGGGTGGTTTGTTCTCTGCAGCCATCACCGGGTTTATCGTCAATAGCGTTCAGAGCCTACGACCAAACCCTGCCGATCAAACAGCGTATTATATGCAACAAGGCGTAGCAATGCTCGCACAGATCTCCCAACAAATTTCTTCCATCGCTCCACAGGTCGTCATTCCTCTCACTCCTCCACCACCCTTCCCTACTTTTGAGCTACTGCCATCTGACATTCGTGTGAACGCTTTCTGGTTCATGTCGCTCGTCTCCAGTCTCTCTGCTGCACTCCTTGCACTACTCGTCCGGCAGTGGGTGCGCAATTATATGTGCGCCTTCGACAATATCTGCATGAGGGATCCGAGCGTTGGTACTTCCGTGCTCTAGCGGAGGCTGTACCTGCTCTACTGCACATCTCGCTCTTCCTATTCCTCGTTGGTCTTGTTGACTTCAACCTGAACCTCAATACGACCGTTGCTGCGTACACAATTATTCCTATCGGTATCACTGGCTTGTTCTACGTCTTCACGATGCTTTCACCCGTACTTAACCCGCAATCACCGTACCAGAATTCGTTCTCAGAACTGATCTGGTATTTGACCCAAAAGCTGCGTGCACACCGTTACAAGGATCGAACCGGACAATCGAAACCATTGAGCACGAACATGGCAACAGGACAGATGGAACTCGCAATGGAAAAGACAGATGCGCGCATGGGGCGAGATGAAAGGGCAATCTCATGGCTAGTCAAGAGCATGACAAACAACACCGAAATAGAATCATTTGCCATGGCAATCCCTGGTTCTTTCAATACGGAATGGGGTGTAGACGTGTGACAGAGTGTCACTGATCGCATAGAAGAGGAGAAGAGCGGAATCAAGAATAATAGTCTCAGTACACCCACTCCACCGTCCAGCACTATTCACAACTGGCTCAATCCTATCTTGCGCTTCGTCGGAGTTCGAGGAGCCAATCGTCATCGTCACACAGGTTCTTCCCATTACTCAGGATCTTCCCCCAAGCTTCGGTCGATGAAACCAGACCAAGGCATGCACGAGCTCAGCAAGCGTGTGGGCTACCTGTTGGGGACATGCAATGACCCTGGCCACTTTTCCGACCATAAACAATGGCATCAACGTACACGCGCATGTGTCGAAACTACCGCCGAACTTATTTTCCGTGGAAATTCCCATCTAGGCTGGTTTGGAGACATCACCAAAGTCCTTCATGACGTAGCCAAGTTCGAAAAGATCCGTGAATTTACGGCATCGAAGATGGATCAATCATTTGTGGCGCGCTGGACCTAATGGTGTCACTGAGAAGCGAATTTCTCAATTACCCGGTATTCAGTTCGACAATATTCTTTCAGACGCAGAACCACCCAGTTTTGGCGAAACTTCTCATTTCCTCTCCATTTTGCCCACACCACTAT
>WTXI01000452.1:0-24527 GCA_022376515.1 Lactifluus volemus
ATCCAGACAGGGTAGGCAAGTGATATTGGGTACGCGACGCGGAGTATGATCCATTCCCCCTTAGAGCCTCTCCGCTACTATACTCATACATGGCGAAAAGGACGGGGGTGTGGCGGTGAATGAGCCATTCCAGTAATTGTCGCGGAAATATCATGCCAAATTTTCAAAGTTTCACGTCACCGTTATTCCGGAGCGCGGACCGATAAATAAAAGTCACAGGGCCAAGGCAAAGGAGGGGGAGTGGTATGGGTATTGGTATCTGTATGAACGCCGCAAATCCGTTGGTGACGTTCCACCTTCCGATTTGATTGGCGAAACAAACAAAATACAAAAAAAAAACGCGGGGGCTTGTGTGCGTGCAAGTGGAAAAAGGCCGAGAGAGAGACGCGGTGGCGATCGCTCTGACAACAAGGTTCGAGTGCAGAGATGGTTAGTAGTGAGAGGTGTAGCAAGTAAGTTACGATACAAAATATCGGCTTGTTCCCAGAAATTTTGCCGAGTGACCCAAGGTACTAGTAGTAGCCCTCAGTAAAAGCCAGAGCACCCAACAACCGGTCATCGGGCAGGGGTTGTTACAAGGTCATAACATAACGTTGTTAATACCCCACCTGAGAGAGAAAAAATGGAAACGGAGAACGCGAATATACGCGTGGCGCAGCAACCAGAGCCGGGCGCTTGTTAACTACCACCGCGCGCGCAGTATTACGCAAGTACGTTCTTTTCCTTTACCATGTCTACGATAGTGTTGCAAGTTGCACGCCCGATCTTGTCGGGCATTTCATCGATGATGCATCATCAAAAAGCTTAGCGAGGCTCTACCATTAGCCGACTTTGTGTCCCTCTGTTGCAATTCAAGTTTACAATCGCCGTTCCTGATCGGTGGAATATGCGGCGTCGTTTATCCACCCTGTTTTGTCTTAGTACTGCCAGTTGTACAGTATGAAATGAACATTTCGCCAAGCATGCAGTAGTTCGCATCCATCAGAGGTGATATACTGGTGATGCGGCCCCTGAACACCTGAAGTCGAACCACCACCAGGGGCGAATATTCGACCGGGTCGATATTGCCACCATCAAAACTTCACTTAATTTCTATTGACTTTGCCGGTCTTCCGAATCGCCTGGAACAAGAGTTTCCGACAGGCAACTCAGTTTGGAATGACCGTGAAGTTCAACCGAGCTTTCTTGAACCTTGAGATCGGGATCTTTCCGGAATGCTCCTTCGCCGACTTACAAAACAAGGCAAAGTACCGCAAAGGACGGTGACAGTGGCACCCAAAGCCGCTTTTAGACAGCGCATCGTTGTAAGGTAAACTAACTGGCAACGTCATCGTCACTTTCGTGTCCGACACATGCATGTATCGTTCATGAACAACGAGAATCATGTTTCGATAGTTTTGAAAAGCCTGCCATAATCACATTTTAACCAAACATTGAGCAACGCATACGAGAGGTGCAAGTCGCATTTGTATCTGCTATCCATTTTCGTGTATCAGTTTTGGTTCTGAAGCATCTGAAAAATGAAGGAAACCTATAACTCATTGACACCGCTGGAACGTTTCTGCATTCAATCTTCCTAATTGCTCATCTTCGAGCGTCAGATCCATGTCCAACAGTTTTTGAAACAATTCACCGATGGCGACTCTCATCCCACGTGCTGGACGACTGCGACGAGCGGATGGCAGTGGAGAAGAATGGGTCGACTCTATCATTTATTACCGAAGCTTCGTGGATGAGGAAGAATGGGCGCGCCCCATAAGATCTATGTTGTAGCATATAGCCTTTCGCAGAGCAGGACTAAGGTATCATTTCCTAAAACTTTCCGCTCAAAAAGCAACAGAGTTGTGACGGAACCGTGGGAAACACTTTCTAGCAAGAGAGGAAAGCAGAGACAAGAATCGCGAACATATTATGAACGGAACGTCAAGGTGGAAGGTCCAGACAAGAGCTCAGAAAGGCATATTTTGATCAAGTGTCGCGATGTTGCTCTGTTGCTCTTTGGATCGTGTCGATCACCAGCGGAAAGAGCTAAGTGAGAAAGGTGTTACCTTCACAATCAGCCTTTGCCTTCGCCAAGCTTGCCGCCGAGTCCCTCTCGCGAACAATTTCTAACTGGTTTGCAGTTTTCTCTTCGCTAGAAAGAAGTTCCTGCATGTCTTAAATGAGCATAGCCAGTTGGACATCCAATGGAAGGAGACAGAGAGCAGGAGGCCAACGACAACAAGAGAGACGAAGATCGGTGGATGTAAACAGACCGATAATGCCTCGCGTCGTCGTACTATAGCCGTCCAGAGGCCACGGATCTCATCCAGGTCTTGCGCATGACGAGTCAAATATGCTTGGGCGTCGCTTTCCCTGCGACCCGAATCGTGGTATAATCGATAAATGCGTGTTTTTAATAAAAAAAATCTCACATACAATTGACTCTGTGTTTGGTTCAACAGTTCTGAGCGCGTAGATAGCTGTGCGAAGGAAGGGGGTGTATAGAAGACGGTTCCAGGTTGGATACCAGAAGAGACCACATGCCAGTTTTTCGAGCTGACTTCTCGCAGCTCGTATCTTTTTCGCGGTTATAGCTTTATTCTTCTTCTCCGTGGAGACTGTAAAAAAACAAACATTCATTGCGAGAATGATGGTTCATGGTAGCTATTTCTCACGCTTCACTTGATGTAATATAAGGGCAAGAGTGCTGCTAACCAGTTGAGATTTGTTAGGGTGAAAGATTCCCTGGTAACTTACTCGGAACCAATGGACTGCTGAATGGCCGCCATATTGTTGACATCCATGAGCGGCAACGGCGATTGCTGGAACAAGAATGGTGGCGTCTTGTTGCGCGTTGATTGGACGAGACTATAAGATCTAAGGTCACGCGGTTGGTTGAACGTTGAGACCAACTTATGAACAAACACCAGCGTCTAGACGACATCAATCACTCTATCTCCTGATAGTCTGATTTGAGATCTTATGTATTTCGTGTCTATGTGGACCCTAACTCGCGCCTTCTAAACTATCCCTTCGATACCAGTTCGAGCGCAAGTAAGCTCTCGCCTCAGCGTCCCAAATTATACCATCTCTGATGCTTCCTTACTGATATCCCATCTGCTGGTTCACTTTCGACTTTCGAATTGCGACCTAGGTCGATTCGCGGGTTCTGGGAAATCCTCAGTCCTGGTCCGCCCGAGGGTTAATTTACGTTGTCGAATTTCTGTCGTACATTTGGTCGAGGGTGCAGCGTAATGTATACTGGAATTTCTGATGGACTCGTACACTAATCGTAATATTCGATGCAAGGGGGCTGAATGGTCAAAGCCGCAGCGGAGGTGTCGCAGCGGAGGTGCCGATTAATCTTGTACCGGCCGGGGCCTTTGGACGACAGGTGATGGGTTATGACGCAAAGTGGTGTGTCGGGCCAGAGCGGCCTGAAGTCTTGACTCTGCTCGAATATTTGCGCTCTGGACTACTTGGTATAAGACCTAACTGCAGTGTTCAGTGGGGTTCGTGGATGAAAAGGTTTGGAATCTGTACCTGGAGTGTTGTAATACTGTGTACGGAGGGTTCCGGAATGCCTTGATCCAGTGAAGGCTTCCAGTGAGAAAACAGACGGGGCTTTTCACACATGGTTGGATCCATGTGGCTAGTGGGCTTTCTGATAGTGCTATGCATTGCGTATGAAGGAGAGAGATAGGTCGATGGCAGTATTTATAGGAGAATCCGTGGAATGAAGATTAGGGGTAGACCAGGTGCTGCATTGTTAGTGCTCCACAATATTTAATTGCGTAATGAAAAGAAGATGATGCTGTTTAAATCCTTGTAGATAAAATGACGAAGTGTGCAGCTTAAGTACCACCATTAAGTCGCTGGCTCTACCTCTTTACGCGGTCGCGTGTTGGAAGAACAAAGTTGAGAGCACGTGTCTTGCTTTACCCTCAGGCATGACCGCGTTTCTTATTTGCAAATGACATCACCAGTAGCGGCGGGAGTCAGAACGGTTGAACTTTCAGACCTCCTCTCGGTGGTCTTCTAGAGTCGATCCGAGTCATAGACACCTGAGGATCCTCCTCTCAGGTTAGGAGATGAGAGCTAGAGCATCTTTGGTTTATTTGGTTCTATCCATGGGCGCGGCGCCTGTACCTACAGAATCTTGATTCTCGCAGTGACTGAGTGGTGCTGCGGAAAATCGCATGCGATTCCCCATCCGTACTGTGTATAAGCTGCCCATCTCGAAGTTCCCTGATACTTGGCGATCTTATCTCTCAAGTGCTAACCTACAGCGTCGAATGCCGATTCCACAAGACACCAAGCTGAACACTGGGGCTATCATGCCTCTCATAGGTCTTGGTATTATAACCATATGTAGTAATGCGAAGTGGGGGCACGAGCTGATGATTCTCTTCCGCTTGATCCACTTAGGGACATGGAAGTCGCAGCCAGGGCAGGCCGAACATGCCGTGGAGATCGCTCTCAGGAATGGTTACAGACACATTGACACTGCTACTGACTATGGTTGGTGTTACAGAAAATCAATGTATCCTTGTATACCATCATGATCCTTCGACCAGACAACGAGAAGCAGGTCGGAGAGGGCATCAAGGCCTCTGGCGTACCACGCTCCGAGATATTCCTGACTACCAAGCTCAATAACATCGACCATACTGATGTCCTTGGAGCCCTGAATATGTCTCTAGAACTGTTGGACACCGACTACGTCGATCTCTGTTCGTGGTTCACTCTATGATACAGCCTGTCTTTAACTCGGTGTAGACCTGTTGCATTGGCCCGCCCCAATGACCAAAGACTGGAAAGCTGACAAGTCACTGAACTGGATCGATACCTGGAAGGAGATGGAGAGGATCCATCGTGCACATCCCGATAAAGTCAGGGCAATCGGTGTGTAGCCTACTCAGTAGCTGGGTTGATCTCGATTTTAACCCTCGTTCATTGACAGGTGTCTCAAACGTCTCCGCGGCATACCTCGAGGACTTACTCAAGGTCGCCACTGTAGTTCCCGCTGTGAACCAGATTGAGCGTCATCCGTAAGCCCGTTCGTCCACTTAACTCCAGGGTGTTATGTCCTCCGGTTTGTCAGGTCTTGTCCTGAAGATGACACTCTCGCTGCGTGCGCAAAGGCTGGCATCGTCGTTACGGCTTACTCTCCGCTCGGCTCAGATGGATCGCCCCTCTTGACCAATGACATCGTCCTCCGTCTCGCGAAAAAGTACGACATCACCCCAGCTAACGTACTCATTTCATTCCAAGCCAACACGCCCAATGTGAACGGTGAGGCTCGTTGTCAGGTCCATATGTCAACCTACTGATCCACGCATCTGTCCGCAAGTCATACCCAAGTCCGTGACACGTGAGCGTATCATCGGTGAGTTTGTTGTTGTCACCGTCTGGTCCCGTCTTTGTACTTAAGTAATCGTGCTCAGCGAACCTCAAAGTCGTCGACTTGACAGAAGAAGAGATGGCCGAGCTGAAGGCGATCAACAAGACGACTCACTTCCGGACATGTCCTCCTACCTGGACGGGTTGGGGAAATCTCGGCTTCACAGATTGATAGAGGCCTACAATCCAAGTTCAAATTCTTTTCCCGCTGGGTATGGTGTCGGAGCCCTCGACGGGAGGAAGTTTTTTCAGTTGTCTAATGTAAAACAGGTGACGAATATTCTACTTGTTTGTCCAGGTAACCAAATTCCGAATCGCCTAAAGTATCAAAGGCTAAGAGCTACAGACGCTTCTCGGGCGATGAACAGAAGCCAGTGTTGGTGTTCTTTAAGTTCATTATCAAACTTAAATATGAGAACACAAGTAGAAGATTCCATAGCAAGCCATGCAGTAAAAGAACAGGACCGAAAATGATGGAGGTTCTGGGAGCCACATGAGCAGAACAGCGCGAATACCCCCCATTTGATAATCGATTCGGTGACCCTTGGCAATCCTCAACATCATCACGTTGTACCAAGCAGATTCGGTGCCAGCACCTATCAGAGGAGGAAGAGGAAGGATACCGAGAAAACGAAGAGTGGATGCTGCTGCACGGATTACGGGGGTGTCCGAGTAGGACAATATTGGGTAAAAGTCAGTCCTAGCTGTATCGTCGTGGCCTTCTCCGTCCGAAGCACCCGTTTCTCGGTGTGAGTAAGTTTCCTTCAAGAGCAACGGTAATTTGGGCGCGAGGACGCTTCCTCGACCGATACCAATGAGGTCGGCGTGTCCTTGTGAAAGTGCATCTTCAATAGTGGCCAGAGAGCCCATTCCACCGGTGAGTAGGACTAATGGACGTTCTGAAGATGGTATCATGGTGTGAATGGCATGTCGAGCCTTGCGCGCGAAGCGGGAAAAGAAGGCCTGGCGAGTCGAAGTCATAAATTCTGCGCGCACACCTTGATGAGTGACTCGGGAAAAGAACCATGTAGAGGTAGTACCTGGAATCTCATAGTCACCTCCACTAATCTCGATAAAATCTATCATGTCCCAGCGAGCGATATCGACAACGTGGCCTAGTGCGCGATCCTCTGCTTCCTTTTCGGCCTGTGCGTCATGGAGCGAGCCTGCACCAACGTAGTCCGACGAGCTGAGCTTTATACCTAGTACGAATGGCCTGGGTAGCACCTTGCGAATGGAAGTCACGATCCGCTGAAGCAGATGTAATGGCGCCTGTTTGGCGCTATAAGCGTCCTCGCGGATATTGCACTGAAGTATAGTTGAATAGAAGTTGAAGTAGGGGACCAAGCGGATATCACCTTGCGAGAGATAAACTGAGCAAGCAAGTCTATACGTCTATCAGTTTCTGCCCGCGGTCACATTGATTGGGTATACTCACATCCGTGCGACGCATGCAGCTCAACTCCGTCAAATCCCGAATCGTGCGCCAGCTTTGCTCCCAGTACAAATCGATCCACGGTATGATCTATGTCCTGCAGAGCCATGGCACGAGGAGTGGGGAATCCAATCCTATATGTGAGCTTGGCGAACCAACCCATACGGGACGAGTGACGTTCACTGCGACCGAGTCCAAGAGCGCTTGGCGCGAGGGGTGGGACGAGAGGGAGACGGCCTCCAATTACGACTGGAGACTGTCGTCCTGCATGCGACAGTTGCATGATAATGAGAGTGCGAGGTGTTGATGCATTTTGACTTTTCAAGTTAGATTGCTCAGATGCCGGACGCATAGCAGAGGCAAGCACTTTGTAGGCATGCAGGGTATCCACAGTGACTGTAGGAGGAATGATCATGTCCCTCCCTAGCGATAAGTGATCCTTTGACACCTGGACGTTCCCAGTAACAATCATTCCCCAACCGCCCTGCGACCAGAGTGAATAGAGCCCAAGATGATTGGAGTTCGGTAATCCACCCCAAAAGGATGCCATGTGTTCGTACATCGCGGCCTTCACGAGACTGTTGGACATGACGAGACCGGATGGTAAAGCGATGGGTTGAAGAGCGCTCTTGGAGGAAGCTAGATCAACCGAAATTTATTCCTGCCAACGATAAAGACAAATTTTTGCAACTTACCATTACTATTGCTCATATGGGCGATGTGATCAGTTGCGTGCCCCGAAGCGATCAAGATGGGTTAGAGTAGCACGTGCCACCGTCCCGAGCCTCAAATGAGGCGCTGAGGCTTGAGAGAGTCAGCTCGTTACTCTCCAGTTCGATACCCCATTGATCCTAATGCAACAGTCACCAAATGTAGAACGTCCTTTGACACCACCTATTACAACCAAGGCGTTCCTTTCGTTTGCACGGGCCCAGGGCCAAGCTGCTCGGTCGAGGCGTGAGGCTCCTGCCCTACCTTTACCTGCCAACGACTTTGATGCGGGAATCAATACCTCGAACGCGTGGACGGTTTATTTAGACTCTGACAGCTCGCGCTCTCGTTCTCTCTCGGATCACGAAGCCGAAAATGACAATTCCGAAGACGAGGCTATTGACGGACGTGGGGCGAGAGTTTTGTTCGCGTTCGCAGGCAATGCGGAATTCAGCGAATTGAATGTGAAAGCGGGCGATGAAATTACTGTCATTCGCGAACAAACCGGTGATGGATGGAGTCTAGTGAGGACTCGTTCAGGTGTTACGGGGCTCCTCCCGCGCTCGTATTATACTGTGAATCCTTTCCCGTCTTCCTAGCCACACCCCTCCTTGACCTTCCCTAGCTCACGGTTGACTTCATTTCCGCTCCCGAAGCAAGTACCACGTTGCATGCGCGCCACCTCAGTGATACCAGACGTGACCCTTCGACCGCCTCGCTGACTCCACGTGGCTCAGCGGCATACTCATCTCCTCCACTCCCTACTACAAAGCCCATCGTTGCGCAGACAACCGGTGAGCACATGATGGCTGTATTCACCAACTTTCGTCAGGGTCTGCTTGGGGGCAAGAGCCTCAATCGTTTCTCCAGCTTTGTCACCAGTGGTGCGGAGGATTACGTATTGAAGGGGGCCAGTGCGTCCAAGCTAGATGTTCCTCCACCCTCGATAAAGCACGTGTTTGAGGCCAGCGACGACGAAGATGAGACAACCAACCGAACGAAAGCTGAGCCTGCCAGAGTAACAGATGCAATACACCCAAGCGAAGCAGACCAGCATTTTGTCGATGCGGGTCCTTCCTGGAGGCACAAGGTTCCGCCATTCCAAATCCTAGTTCACTCGCCCTCGAAGCGCACTTCGATGATTTCTGGCGCTTACACCCTCTACACCGTCTCTTCCCTCTTTCACCCCCCAACTTCGGAAACCTCGGATGCAGAGTCGGCTGATTCTGTCAATTCTTCACCCAATACCTCCCGTATAACTGTTCACCGTCGATTCTCCCATTTTGTCGCGTTGCATACAGCCTTAACGCGTCGCCTCCCTGGGATTGCCCTTCCTCCGCTCCCTGAGAAGCAGTATGCGGGTCGGTTTAACGATGACTTTGTAGAGGCGCGTCGCGGTGACCTTGAGAGATACCTTGCGAGGATAGTAAGGCATCCTGTCGCGCGATATGCCGAGGTCGTGACCTTCTTCTTGAGCTGTGAGAGTGAACAGGTGAGGGTGGGGTCGCATCTCGCGTGCTTAGATTGATTAACAGTTCCCTCGAATCAAAGGAATGGAAACGCCAGCTTCCTCACTACCTGGGCGTTGCGCCTGCTGGGCCTTCGTTCTATGCTAATGTGTTCCACCCTGACTTCAACTTCGATGCCGAGGAGGCCACCGAAACTGTAAATAGATTCGACGTTCACACAAAGGCCGTCGACACTAGGGTACAAGGTCTACGCAATGTTTTTGCGCAGACCCGACAGGCCCGGGTAGGTGAGGAGCAGCCGCGTATTCTCTCGGAAGTAAGACCTCATCCCATTCCGACGTAGAGATGTCAAAGGCCGAACGTCTGCTGTCATACTCTCTGCTCTCTCTTATCACTACGAAACCTATTGCTGCATTGCCCAATGCTGGCGTGACCATTCGAGAGGAAGATTCGCATTCCATGTTCGATATCGAGGATCTGCGTGATGATGACGAGATCAAGCCTTCTAAGAAAGCGAACGGGTATGTAAACGAGCAAGGAGCGTGGTGTTGGCGTGAAGGCTGTGAAGGTATGTTCCTTAGCAAAGCCGCTTCCTCACAAATTACATACCCTGTAGATTGCCTGAAGCTCACGAGAGCGCTGCAGAAAACAAGTGAGACTCTGCAGAGTGTCGCAGATCTATTTGATGACCATGTATGTCGTACCTACCCAGAACATCTTGATGGGGTTCTAAGAGCTTGTCAGGCGCGCAGGACGCAATTGGCTACACATGAAGCGCTCAAGACCGTCGCCCACCCTTCTCAACTATATGCGGTACGTTCATCTTTTGGTGTCTGAACTGACATCGCTTATTCATGCCTTTCAGCCTATCATAGATACGCACCGGAACGCATTATCGCGATACACAGAAGCAAGTGAAGGATCAATGGCACGTTGCCCCCCAACACACTCTTGTCAAATAACGACTGATATACTTATCCACAACAGCCTGATGAAGAAGTTGCGTTGCGATGTGAAACGGTTTTGAACACTACGATGGCCGAGATGGAGACGTACCATACGCAAAAGGTGGAGGATTTCGCGTCGCTCGCGAAGGAACACCTAGATGGTGAAATCGAGTTCTACGAACAGGTGAGCAAAAGAGATGCTCATCATCCCCCTCGCACACACACTTTGACGCAAAACAGGTCCTCAGCCGTCTGCGCACTGCGCGTCGCACGTTCGAGCCGCCAATTTACCCCCTTCTGACGACCGAAGCGCGCCAGCCGTCCATCTACGAGCGTGACCTCGAACACCCTCGATTGAACCCGGATCCACTCCCGCAACCCTGTCCGCACGTGTTTGACGTGATGCGACCGGTCAGTCATGCGATACAGGAGGGCGTCGGGCTTCTGCTGGGTGGTGCCGCCAATGCAGTGACTGGTCGGGGTAGCGTGCTTGGGAGATTCTGGTGAATCGACCTGGCGCGAATTGACGAGGCAAGCCCGTCGGGTTGTCCCATGATGAGAGCACGATCTAATCTATGTTACTTACACACTTGTATTTAGTCCGGTTCATAGCCCTCTGTCCTGTTGTACAACCCGATAACTGAAGGTGACCGCGTAAGCCATAAGTTCATACGGTCCGAAGCTTCACTATGTTATACCTGCGTCGCTTGCTCTTTGGTTTAGCAAACATGATGCAGGTATCTTGGGGGCACGCCGTGTAATAAATTTACCGTTTTCAGATGAATAGATCTGTGCTTGTATGCTAGTGTATAAATCGTGTGTTGGTTTTGGGCGATGAGTACCGTGTCGCTGTTATTGGCGATGGTTGACTGTTGGTTGGCAATGTCCAACATTGGGGGCTGTACCACAACACACAAAGCTCTATGAACTCTCGCTGGAACATACCATCCCGAGGACGCTATTATAGACTTACTGATGCGTGCCAGTGGGAACTAATCGCGATTTCTGGAATATGGCCAGAAGAGCCTCCGGGTACAGCAACTTGGACTCCCACGGCAGGGGTGGGAATATAGCTTTTTATAGGTATTTTTACGGCCCGGAAGCCGTCGCAGTAATTACAGGTGTCTAACTTGAGTCGAAGAATTGACTACCAAGAGATCACTACCCATTAACCAGGGTGTCTCATTGGACACCAGCCATTTCTTGAGCACTGAAAACTCGTGCTTCCCAGTGGCTTTGCACAGAGAATAGAATTTCGAGTTGTGGTTCGAAAGAAGGGTGGCCGGGCTGTCAAATTCTACTATGCGCCCTTGATTAAGAAGCATTACCTGAAATTAGTGATTACCTTGAGCAGCTACCCCAGTAGACGAACACGCTACTACATACCCGGTCGTAATCGATCACTGTTCGGAGACGGTGCGCAATCGTCAGGATGGTGCTTTCAGCGAACTCACTGATAAAGATACATGAGCACCATTACAATAATTTTTAAAGTATAGTTTACCGTCTGATAGTTTGGCTGATAAGTTCATCGGTGGCATAGTCAACGCTGTTGAATGAATTGAATTTACAATCCCGCTAACAAACAGCATCGTTTTACCTTGCAGTTGCCTGGTACAATCGTGTCAGTGGTTCGTGGTGAAAGGGCAAACTGTAAACGCTAACCTCATCCATGACGAGCACTTTCGATCGTTTTATGATGGCTCGAGCCATACAAAGTAACTGTTTTTCGCTGGAAAGAGCTTAGAAAGTGATACAAAAAAAACACAAGGGACGATTCAATTACCCAGTAGAGAAATTCTCGCCACCCTCAGATACAGGCGAGTCGAGATCACGGAAGACGTTGGTATTGACGCTGTCTTGTTCCTCATCTCCAGGTGGAATCAAGTGAACACGACGCAGCGCTTCGTACTAATTACATCAAGTAGGCATTGGCGAGGACCGGAAGCATTGGCTGCCACTTACAATCTCGGCATCTTGGTATTCCTCGAAGACGTCCAGGGTGGAACGCAGAGTGCCACTCAGAATGGTCGGATCCTCTGAAAGAAGCATGAGTTATAGCTTGGTTATGCTATATCTGGGGATTCCGCGTACGAGGTATGATCGTCAGCTTGCTCCGGAGGTCGGTGAGGCCGATTTTAGATATATCGAGGCCATCAATTCGGATCCGTCCCGCCGTGGCTTCAACGAAGCGGAAGAAGGACAGCGCAAGTACTCTTTCCCGAACCGGTACGACCCAGAATGCCAACCTATGGAACTAGTCAAACTTGGACGAGGCGTTCGTCGGCCACACTACCTTCTCGCCAGGTTTGATGAGAAATCCAAATTGTGTAGTACATCAGGAAGTTCGGGCTAGTGGCGAGAATGAGACAGGAACATGGATGTCCATTTTGCTACCCACCGCATATCTAATCACGAGGTCCTCGCACACGATTTCTCCTTTAGTTGGCCATGACGCTGGCGGACGCGGTTCCACGAACTCAGGGCTTCTACTTGAAGCTCAGAATACTCTTTGATCCGTTCGAGTGCAACCTTCATATGAAGTCAACTTCATCGTGTAGGTTTTAGCCAAATGAAAAATTGAACCATGACTGTTCCAGACTGACAAACTGTGGACCTATTGCACATCGTTACTAATTGGTATCTAACGACTGAGTGATGAACACGACATACCTGGACAAAATCTATGAATGAGATTAGTGGCCCGTACCATGTGGAACAAGTTCAAGACTTACATCATTGGTGACGGTAGACGCGAACGCAAGAATAAAACCTGCGAGAGCGGCGTCGATAGATGGGTAAGGATCGTTACGAAGGCCGCCAGACCAACGATGACAGACGAAAGGAGTTCGAAACGGACGGAGAGCCAAATGTTAACTGCATAAAGCGTCACAAACCACACAGGAAAGGTGTTACACGACTTGGCTTGCGCACCTCCCCATATCCAATAGTATGGGTTATATTCTATAGTTCACAATCAGAGATCCTTCCACGATGACTGCTGTGGTTTCACCGTATCAACACATCTCAGCATATCACGCATGAACTTCGAGGACGCCCCAAAAGCACGCAGGATCGTTACTCCAGATATCGTTTCGCCGTACATCGAATACAACGGTGATCGCGAGACCGAATCTGAAAAGTATTAGATTGGCGCTGATAGACCACTATGAGACAACCAGTGACATACCCAATCGTCGCAAGTCCCGAGAAGTTTGGCCATAAATCTGTTCGTGAGTATAGTTATGTAGATATATGTCGTGTTGCCACAACGCACTTTGGAAGCTGTTTAATGAAGCTTTCAGGACCGCTATGATGATGATTGGAAATTTCTTACTGTTCCAGTAGAGTAAACAAATGATGGCGATGAATAAGAAAAATTGGGGACCACCGACAACGCTGATAGTAAGGAGCGTAGTGAAGACAGACAGCCCGCACATTACGGTAATACCAAAGGTTCCCGAAAGACTGCTATCAACGCCTAATTCATATGAGATATAAAGGACAACGTGGATCAGAGGAAGGTGCAATTACCTTCGAAATCGTTTCCAAAACGGTTAAGAAGTCTCCCACGGGAAACAGTGTCGTGGAACCGGATATTTACAAACAGAACGGTTTCCAGAAGCTCTGCAACCGAATGAAGATCAAGCGGAACATCTAGAGAATATATAAATAACATACTCTTATACAGTACAGTTGACATGTGGATGGAGCCGGTATCTAGAGAGTGGTGAGTAAAATGCGCGTTGGTAGTGCTGGTCACGAACACAGGATATACCAGCAGGCAGTCGCGAGAATGAGACCTAATTATCCACAGGAAATAAATGTCATATGGCAGAAACTATAACATACGGACGAACCGACGGCAGTTATCTGTTACAGGAGAACCAGATGAGATGAGGAGTTTACTTGGCGAAGTTCAAGGATACTCACAAGTGCATAGATTTCTATGTAAAACATTGGACTCCATGGCTCACGGTTACCTTGAGAAGCTCCTGACCAATAACTAGACAAGCCCTTAGACCTGGAATCACTATCTGAGACGATAGGTATACCTTAACCAGCCGTTTTTGCGATCGGGCTTGCGTGGCGAGCAAAGAGAAGACGGCGAAGATGATCCAGTACGAGATGCCACCACATGCCTTGAGGTAAGTCTCCCACACCGAGCGGTCAATCCTACCTACTGCCCTTGCCTCCTCTTCGACCAACTTGCGAGGACTTTCTTGTCAGGTTTGGGATTTCCGTCAAGGGGGGTCACAGTTCCAGAAAGATTGGCTTCTGATGTTGCCTCACCACTCGAAGGGCTGTGCCCGCCCCCTCATCCTTTTTGCCATGGAGTTCTTCCTCAATGGCCTGGTCACGTACAGCTTCTGTTCACCCCTTCCTGTGGGCTCAATAGTTCCAGACTGCGCGAGACTGTTTATTACACCAGATGATTGAAACCCATGGAGATCGCCTTTATACAACACGCGACCGTACTCCAAGGCCACAACATAGCTAGCACCGGGAGCACACAGCTGCACATGGTGAGAGACGAGGATAACCGTCCGGCCACGCACAAGGTCGCCCTTGAGGCATTCAAAGTAGAGATGATGAGCCGTGTGGGCGTCAACTGACGACTCAGAAGTCAGCGATCTGCCAGTAGCGATATGCGGCATTGTACCCACCCGCCGAAAGGACATCGTCTAGTAGGAGAATAGAAGCGCGAGAGTAAACGGCTCGAGCGAGGGAGACTGGTAGAACAGCCTTCAGAAATCTACGTCAATTCATTGTAGCCACAAACTTACCACGAGCTTTTTGTCCACCAGATAGATTGACCTATAGAACGCTTTGACATTCATGACTGCGCATAACAAGAGGAAAATTGTACATACCCCACGCTCACCGATCTCAGACTCGTCGCCATCCTCGAGAATCATGAGGTCATTAACGAGCGCGCAAACCTCGAGAGTTCTCTGGTAGCGTTCCTCAACGTAAGGAAGATTGAATAGGATATTCTCTGTGCGGAAAAGCACGTCAACACGACAAAAGGGATGCCCATTCTAAAGTCATACCTTTGATTGAGCATTGCGCAGCCATGTATCTGAAACGGACATGATGAACGTTGTCGCAAGTGTCAAGACGCTCAGACTCACTTGAGGAACGTAGGCACAGACCCATCAACGACCCAATCGTCTGGCGGAGGGATGATACCCACGAAGGAGGCTATGGCATCTGGAGGTGTCTTGGGGCACAGAACCTGACCAGTAAGGAAGTCCGCCTCCCCGAGAAGCGCTGCACTCGATTAGAGATGTAACTGACTGAATTACAAAACTCGCACGCACCGAGGAGAAGGAGGGTTTTACCACTACCAAACTTGCCGCAGACAAGGCTCAACTCTCCTTTGGAAAGACGATATTGAGATCCATTAACATGAATTTTGTTTTCGGCGTAGTTGATACACTAGACACTTCACTGGGAGTGCCAGAGCGTGCACGATCCTGCGGCCATGTGACAGTGGCACCATGAAATGCAATTGGGAGATGACTTTCGCCAAGAGGTGGGACGGGAGCAATCTCCGTGGTGTGAAGGTACTTTTCGATACGACGGAGGGAAACAAAGACTACGAGGCGTAGAGGTATAAAGGACAGAAAGGGATAGCTTCGTGGAGAACATACCTGAAGCATATTGATCAATGTTTCGGGAAGAGCGTTTAGTGCAAATTTCATTTCGGAGAAAACTGAGCGTTCCGATTAACCTTGAACTTGCTAGTATCATGTCCGAAACTTACCAGCAACCTGCAATCATGAGACACACCCACTCAACAAGTCGTTCATACAGGCCGAAGATAGAAGCGTACCGAAGCAAATGCCACTGAGGGTGTGAGGATTTGGTTCTTGATCACGGCGAAATGGAAGAAAGCCACTAGGGTGACCACCATAGGTGAGGCCTCCCTGTCATATCGTAGGTTACGTGAGGTTGACATAGAACTCGGGCTTGCTCACCAGATGGCACCCCAGAGAACCTTCCCGGGAGCAAATATTCGGCCCATGTTCTTATACGTTCAAAGGAAGAAAGGACGCACCTCGATCATGTAGTTGAGCTTCTGGAATTTCATTCTTTCTCTCTGACCCTCAATACACGCTTCTCAAATTTGCGCTCCCATGCCATAAACTGACAACGTAAACTGACGTTCGAGAACCGTGAGTAGAACGTAATGTCGATACCTTTAGCATCCGAATGGCACCTAAAATCTCGTTCATCAATGCGATCCGTTCATCTCTCGCCTTCATAAGTCTATCCTGTGCACCAACAATGATCTTCCCGCCAGATGGTTCAAGGGTAGGAACAAGCAAGTCACCGCGAGTCCGACGAAAGCAGATGAGCCCAGCAATTCGTACAGGAAAATCGTCCCAATGATGATTTCGATCGGGGAATCTTTGATATTGCTAGGGAGACGTCCAATGAAGGGCAGTAAAGCGACGCACCAACAAGTGTAAATACATGCCGACCGAATTCACTGACCCTATCCACGTCTGTTGTCATGAGTGTCATGACCTGTGCCTTGCTGGTGAAATCATCTTCGTCCTCCTCTTAGAAGACTCGGACGCTGCGTCCGGATTGTCATAGTTGTTGGTCTTATTCTCTGACGAGCCCGAAGACGATGCAACATCCTTTCTAACAAGCGTCTTGGCAAAAAGAATTGAGTTTAGCTGCATGCGCATGCTGGCCTGCAGGTTGGTTGTCGAGAGGGACCACACCTGACCATTTACTAACCCAGCTATTATCAATACTAGGATGCGGAAAAAGGGAAGAAAAACCCACTCAGATGAAGAGAGGCGGTCGTCGCGAACATGCCGAAAGAGTATAACCATCCCCAGCTTCGGTCGTGCCTTTCAGGGTCCGTTTCGAGGTACCGCACCAGCTTCATCAAGAAGAATTGGGGTGCATAGGAGAGTACTGCCCCCGTTGCGGCAAGTGCCATCTGCGCTGTAAAGGTTGCTCGGTTTATATATGCAAGTCTGAATGCAAGTTCCCAGCCGCTACCAGGACGAACATTCCAGAACATGAACCGTCTCAAGTGTGTCGTAGACAGTGTAGAGCGCATATTGCGGAAGATATAGGTGGCACGCATATACCCAGGGACGATGGGCAGATCACCTATATCCAAGATGTGATAGTGTTGCCGAGCATTACAACTTTGGTTGTATACGAAAAGAGGAGGTATCCCAAATCGAAGCGCCTACGCACAAAGTCAGATATTGGACTAATCAATGCAGATATACATACCCGTGATACCAGAAACATTATCATAAACCTTGTTCGTAATGGAAGCAACAACTTTCTCTGAGTAAATGCGTGAAACGGGATAATGCTGAGGAGGGCCGAGCGGCGTTGTGACGACAACAACAGTCGAGAAACCATATAGACAAAGAACCATATACCATAGGACTTGCAAAATGTGGGGCTGAGAGTCTTCGGCTAAAGAAGAAACGGAGGCTCGATCCTGGGAACGAGAGCCGTAAACGCCAATAGCACAAAGGCGAGGTCGTGAGGACGAAGAGATGAATGATGTTCCTTGTATGCGAGTGAACCGTGTTTCTACCAACAGACTGGGCCGAGAGGAGCGAGAGGTAAACGGCAAACAGGACATGGAGCAAGCATGTGATTTGGGTATTTAAGGACGAAGACGAAATTGCATATCCCAGAGTGACGGTCTGGAGAGAGACAATGACTGTAAAAGCAATCACTAGCAGTGCACCTCGTAGCTTCGTCTAAGAAAGAAAGAGGTTGGATAGTACACTTCCGCTCAACGATAATCAGACTTACGATTACCCAGAAATTTTCCTCGTCAATGGGTTCGCCATCAATGACATCTTCTGGTAAAGTTACATCGAATGGGTCATGTCGAGACTCCAATGGACTATCTGAGGTGATAGGTAGGGCGATTCCACCTTGCTTGGAAGTAGATAATCCGAATAAAACGAGACTGAGGAGTGAGCAAGTTGCGAGCGTGACCGCAATAGGAAATTGAAATAATGGCATGCCAGGGGTCAGAAGAAGGAAAGGGCCCCGACGTCGCTTTGCAAACGACGAAGAGGTGGATATGAACTACTTGAGACCAGTCGTACATTAATTGACGCTTCCGAGACCCAAATAAACACTAGTAGGGCTGTGCACTGTCCGTTTACGGTACTTACTCGGCTCGGAATCGGAATCGGATTAAGTCGCGCTTTCAGTTCTGAGTTTTTTGCAGTCCCTCTCAATCTCTCAGACGAAGGCTGGCCGATGGAACCCTGCCAGTGAATACGAACCGCACGAACACATCGCGATCACAGAAAATCGTACGGGGCTTCCCTCTCGCGCTCGTTTTCCTTGACCTTTCCTGGCCTACCGTTGAACACCGTTTTCTGCTCTCCAGAGGTAGGCGGACCTGCAACGAGTCTCGAACAATGACGTTTGCCTGACTCCGATCTACATGATCAGGGTAACTTGCTGTGTCATCGTAATAAATTTGCGTCTCAGAGGCCAGCCACCGTAAGTGTGCGGAGCAAAAATCGATTTAAACGGATATATACAATAGATATGCTTGTATGTATAAATCGTGAGTTGGGTTTTAGGTTTGGGACGACTGTGGAAATAGCTAGTAGTACGTATGTTGCTGTATGCGATGCGTGTTTAACGATAAAAGTGGTGCACGGTGGCTAAAAGGTTACAAGAAGGAATGTGTGATGCGATGTGCGATGTGCGATTGCAAACTACGTCGATCGAGTGGAACGGAAAGGCGAGAAACGTCTAATGAGCAGTGCGAAAGCGATGCGTGGCGAAGGATAAAAAGTGAAGTACCTGGGCATGCAGTTGGGATCGTTACAGTGATGGGGATGTGGTGTGCGAGAGCATCGTTCAATCAAAGAAATATTTTTTGGAATATCCCTTCTTGACAGTCCGGACGACGACCTGTTCGAGTGCCCTACGCTAGAGCAAGGGACACCAAGACGGACTTACCTGATTTTACTCCATGTCATCGTCGTCATCGTCCTCGTCATAACTGTCTTCGTCAGTGTCGCTGATCACTAAGATTCCTCCATCCGGGTGAGAATCGGGCCACGGCGAGACCGGGACTTGGTCGACTTCCACTGGATGCGAGAATAAAGCCGTCCTTCGTTTGTCTACCAGACTGTTGGGGGAGCATGGATCATCTTAATCATCCCAGGTATTACGGAGACTAGCTTTTGCAGCCGAATCACGCACCGGTCTTTCTCCCGAAGAAGGGCCCGGAACTTTTGTCTCTCAGCCTCGGACCGAGCCATTTGAATTTGCGCCATGAGACTCTTGGTCGTCTGAATGTGTTCCTCAAGGATTTCACTCCACTCAGCCAGAGGCGGCGAGATTTTTATACGCTTGGCTGGTGGCGGTCGTGTAATGGCATCGACTATGAAATTCACGGCAATTTCTTCCAAAGTGTTTTTGGAAGTGGTAGTAGACGGGTTGGCTGTTGGTTGGCGGTGCGGAAGGCCACCTTTCTCTTCCTGCTTTGAAGGACCAATTGTCGCAAGGCAGCCTCTTTGGCAAGAGGTCCGTCATCTACGATCTCCATAAGATCGGGGGGTAAGCGGGCGTGCCCCGTCAGCCATGTTGAAATCCGGCTGCATGACTTGCGGGCACCGTGAAGCTTGCATGAGCCCCTGGTGGTTCTGAATGATAGGCGCTTGATGGTCCGAGTTTGTCGGCGGGACACATGAATTGAGCTTTCTTGGGGAAAGTTGGGAAAACAAGGAGAGGGGATAATTGAAGGTGAGGCTGAAATTGACGCTGGAGTAGGTGACGAAGGAAAGAACCGAGCGTTGGTGAGAGTGTAGGGGCTCGGGAGAAACCAGAAGCCCCACCAGGGGGCCCGTTTCGCTTCGCGACATGATAGGCGGCCATATGATCGTCGGGATAATCTACTAGTGAGCTGGTCGTCGAGGTAGGGGAAGGAACCAAACGACCTCCAGAAAAAGGCTCGGAGGTCAAAGCGGCTAGCGACTTTTGGTTGTTAGAGTTCGGAGTATTGCCTTCCACTTGAGGCGTGACTACCACACCGGGGTCTTGGAGTTCGAACACGTCAAGTGACGCGGGAGGGGGTGGTTGGGGTAGTGAGGCCGGGCTAAATACAGGATTCTGTGGCTGGGAAGGGGCCACTTCAGCGGTGTGGCCATCATAGAATAGGTCTGTGGGTGAATCTGAGACAGAATGTGGTTGTGGTAGTGCAATTGTTCTTGCATTATCCTTTTCAATAATATCCTGCTGTTGCAACGCAGCTGGTGAAACCCCGCGATACCAGAAAAGGCGGACGCCCTGTAAGCCCTCCATGCCACCCATTCGAGGGCTATCCCAAGCGAATTGCGCCTCTAGGTGATCCTCAAACTCGAAAAAGACTTTCCCTTCCGCGATCTCATAGCGATTTGGTCGAAATGTGAATTGTGAAAGCCATTCAAGAACGAAAGAGTCAGTGCGAAACTTTCGGGGCAAAATCTCCATTACGAGAGAACGGTAGGGGTCGGCAGGCGGATAGAGTTCCTTAGGAAAAGAGCCACGGGTTCCTCCAACCTTGTCGTCGGGGTACATACCAAGAATTACATTCCTTCCCTTTGACCAGGACACATAAGAAATACTGGATGGTAGAGGTTGCGGAGTAAGTGGGAGTGGATGGATGGGGCGGAAGTTCAGATCGACGGAACCCAGGGGATGATTCAAAGCACCGGCTCGACAATCGACAGGTGATAACGGAAGGTGTATAGGAGCCGAAGGGAGAATAGGGAGGAGGGGAAGTTGAGAAGTAGATGGGAGAGGGAGGATTCGAATGGCCATTGGATGAGCTTTGGTAGATTTGGTCTTTTGCTTGGTCGTTTGTGAGGAGTCCGGTGTCGAGGGGGGAAGCGTATTCGTGACGTTCGTGATGAGCATGCTATGGTCATGGATCGACTTTGATGATCCGTTCATTGAGCTAGGGCCAACAATGGGTCCAGGAACAAAGTCGCAGGGCGGTGCCTGTTCCAGTGTTGGGCCGAGATGAGGTTCATGATTCGAGATATGCACAGACAATTTTCGAAGAGGGGTTTTGTCTGCGGGAAGTGAGGAGTTTACGCTCTTAGATATAGGTGAAACGGGCTGCTTGCTACTTGTTGCGGTGCGTGCTTCTTCACGGTGCTGAACGTATCTGGATGGCCCATTTCGAGAAGGGGACGCGTCACTTGCACCTAGGCCGATAGAAGGTATTTGAGACCTTACTCTGGGAGTGATTGGACTGGTTACACCTGCAAGACAAATCAACCACCCAGGAGAATGGCTGAAAGGGGACGAATACCTTCGAGGTTCATGCCGAGGCCACGTCCAGGTTTGTAGCCCATACGAACGAGGATGGAATAGCCTACACCTCTCAATTGGTCGGATTCGTCTCGTCTGGTAGGAATAGAATCCGGCGCCTTGGCGATGTTCGCAAAGACGGCGGAGCTCTGGACATGTGCATGTGGCGGTGTCTTGGTAAGAGCTATGAACGGACCTGACTTGACCTTGTTCCTTGGCGGTTGATGTTTATCGTCGTCGTCGTCGTCGTCGATTACTATAGGTGAACTGCGAGATCCTGTGCCACGCGTACGAGCCGTCATGATCGTTGAGGAACAAAAGGGGGGCACGAGCACACCGTCAGCCCAGCAGTTTAATTATGTAATCAAATACGACATTATTTCCCGGTGCCATCTCGTTGAATAAGGCCAACACCTGTGATAACACCGTCCGCCAATACATCCGCTATCTTGCGGCCCTCCGCAGCTTGGTGCTGTACCTTTTTGACAAATTCCTCCTTGATGGCCTTCGCACGTGCAATCTGCGGTATATTTTACTAGTGAAGACGGGGATTAAGGGAATAGATGGCACTCGACATGCCTCTTTGGTGTGATGCAGACACTCTAAATAGTCATCAGCCTGTAGCTTGCACTCCTTCGGGTTGTCCGTCTCGGCATAACACTGGATTGGAAAATAAATAGATGAGATCAAAGACGCGTACTGTATGTACCTTGGAGAATTCCTGCCAAAACGCGAAGCAACGGGATCGACCTGTAAACAAAAACATCACACGAGCAGTTCACGAGATTTCACCCATCATAACATACCACCGTTAAAGCCAAAGCCAGACTTGGAGAAAAGAAGGGTGAGAAGAATATAAAAAATGAAATTTTGAATGAACTCACGGCCATGATGAAGATGGAGAGGTAGGTAAGGTATTGCCGGGCCGGAGAGTGTTGTCCTCATCTCGTTCATGTCAGATCAAACAGCAGAGCATGCGTTTGTCAAGGCGTTCGTCAACATACTCGGCTCACAACCAGTCACCTTTGATAATGACTTTCAAGAACAGCCCGCCAACACCCTGAAGAGGGTTCCCGTCCTTTCGGTGTGTCTTACCAGCAAGCAATCACAGCTTTATAACCTCTCGACCGTTTACTCAGTTGCGTGATTTATCCAGGTTGAAGTCCCCCATCCTCCCGAGTTGAAAAGGGAAGACGTGGCACCGTCCGGTAAGCCCGCCCTCGGCACTACCCAGACCTTTTGACAATTTGCTCGGTTTTTTAGCGCCGGATACACTCGAGGTCACTTTCAAGTCTTCCAAACCGTCGTTTTCCATCACCATACCCGTATCGCCCACAGACTCCATATCCACTATCAAAACTCAAATTTCAGCTCAACCTCGCGCCCCTCCCGCCGATACCCAGAGACTTCTCTTCAAGGGCAAAGCGTTGGCGGATGCCAAACTGCTGAAAGAGTACAACATCCAAACAGGTGACACGATCAACCTCATGGTCAAACCGGGCATCATCGACTGGGATCCTACCAAAGATCCTGCGGCTTCGGAATCACCCCCCACTCAACTGTTTGCGGGAACGCCTGCCGAGACGGCGTCGTTGATCCCCAACCCTCCGCAGAAGAAACGTACCCATAACCGCATCCCGTCCGTCGTCCTCTCCACACCACCATCGCCATTGCAAAAGCCCCAGGACATCCAACTCGTCGACGCCGATGGATTTATGCTCTCCGCCGATATGCCAACCGAACCTACCATTCCCCATACCACTTACCGCACCACTGTATCCCAACCGGAATACTGGGAGAAGCTATTGACTTTTCTCAGGTTCAGCCTCTATATATCACTGTTTTCAAAACTGGAACCTGACTTTTGTATTTAGGAGCGAGTTTCCCAACAGAGGAGACTTGTCGATCGCCTTTGAAGACTATCTCGCCGCTAGTAAGGGTGTACTGACGGCGAGCGAGATCGCCAAGATCCGTGATCATGTTGGTGTAAGGGGCATGGCTGGAACTTGACGGGTGTGATGCGGCATCAAAGGCTACTTACCGTTTCTCGAGCAGTTTTTTTCTACGTCCACTTTTCCTTGTGAACACATGTTAGATTCCCATCGCATGGTCCTTATGTCATCGGTTCGACAAACACGTTGCAGGAGAGCATACCAATGAAAAAGTGCATATGAATTTCTCAACCTCGGCTTAACGTACAACGACAACATGAGTTGCCCGGCCTACAAAATCAATTAACATTCTTTAACGTCTCATTTTGCTTCTTTCAGCATGTGGTTGTATGGCTGTTCTGAAATTTGTTTCGTCACTTCTACAACCACACATTGTTTACAACGGCTCGATGTGAGGAATTGGGCCAAGGGGAACAATTCGACTGGGATTGACCTGTGTACCAAGTCAGTCTCGTGAGGCCCTCTTCCTCACCAACAAAACTGGAACATACGTGCGTGTGCGACCAATAGTAGTGAGTTTTTATATGGTCAAAGTTGGTGGTGGACCGGAAAGCATCGTTCTGCCAATACAACCTGCGCATCCAACTAAAACAAAGGTTGAGTACAACGAGGGATAGAAGAGATGGGAAAAAAACTTGCAGATGGATGTTAGGATAGCCGTGACGGATGGTTCGAATGTTGCACTTGAAATGGCCGACATAAACGGGATCGAATCGGATCTGGGCAATCGGAGGATTAGCATCCCGTGTAATATGAGCAGCCGATTAGGCAAGATGCTGACGATGGTCACGAAGAGTCGGATATCAGCCTCAGTCAGGCGATCACCGATGAGGTAGGTCCGATCCTTCAGCATAGCTTCAATACGATCGAGAGCCTCAAAATGGATGTGACAGCGGTGCGATATGCCGAGGGAGTTTTCGCGAAACCAGACTTGTAAACGCCATCTGACAACGAGGTGATTTTTATTCAATAGAAGGAAGGGGGTGTGCGCTGCAACGCACTGTTGATCTGGTCATAGACCCACTCGTTGACCCATCAATCTCCTTTCGAAGCTCTCCGGGATAAAAATCGAGCCTTGCCCTTTCCTCGGGGAGAATCACGTTGAACTCGGTATTGAGCATGCGGATGATCTCCGACGACTCGTTGTTCACGATCGTGTGCGCCTTCTTGTCCCAAAGCACCGGCACGGTGAAACGACCAGAATAGTTGGGGTCCGCACGGAGGTAGAGATCTTTGACATGCTGAGACTGGTAGAAGGGTCGACGTCCGCGTCAGGGAACGGGTCGACGGAAGCAAACGGCCA
>WTXI01000453.1:0-24443 GCA_022376515.1 Lactifluus volemus
CACTGTGCACCCATTAGGCGACTTCAATTCGTGTTACCCTGGGGAGTTCAAGGCGGGATGTCAAAATAGACCCTTCTCTCCATTCGACCTAGCGTCTGGCGGCGCCTCATTTATCGACCTGGCGCGACCACGTCGGGCAGCAGCTGCGACAGGGGCGCACCTCCCATGAACCCTCGTTTCACCTTTTGTCTCACCTCGATCCCCATTGTCTTTCCCACGCTGTGCTTCACTGCCAACTTTATGGCTTGATTGACAGTCCCTTAATCAGATGTACTACCCTGTACACTAAGTGTCTTGCCGCCATCTCCATGTCCACGTCTAGGAGGTCTTCAAGTGGAGGTACAGCTGCATGCGTTGGCGTGAACCACTAGCACAAATCCTTCACCGCACACACGATAGATTAACCTAACTTGAAGATCGTCCTAGGCCCCATCGAGTCCGAGTCCAGTCCAAGTCTGAGTTCGAGTTCGAGTCTCTAAAGTCCACGCTTCCGGAATTTTCTCTGGTCCCAACGCTCAACGCACTTGTCGCACATAATCTGAAGGTCCACGGCATCTTCACCCCCTTCAGAGCTAGACATGTCCGCTTTTCCACGGCTGTAACGCGCTATGTGAAGATTGATTTGTTGCATTGGGTTTCGAGTTACTATAAGCTTAGGCCCCAATATGGCAGGCCACGAGGCGGGGCAAGAACGGCCATGAGGCCAATGGCCCCACCTGTCTGTGCGGAGTCAAGAGGAGTGCCTGCTGACTCCGATCTCTCTCACTTCTCATCCCCCACCTCCAAGATCTGGGACGTGGTCACTAGTAGTAGACCCAACAAGGGTTTTGGCAGTTAACTTACCACCGTCAATGCGATGACATTTGTAATCAGTGCATATGTGTGGTATAAATGCGGAGGTACAAATCTGGAGTTTGTGCGATGGGAAAGTATTACTGTAAATAATCAAAGTCTACATACCACACGGGGGCTGTGGAGGTACTGTAACTTAGACGAATTAGAGGGGAAACAAGGCACCAGTGTTGTGAGCGGCGGCCTCGCCTTGCCTTGCCTCATTTCATCAATAAAAGGAGACGAGACCAGGCAGGCAGAATCGACCACGGTTTATCCATCCCACTCACTTCCACGCTCTCTTATGCTTCTTAACTTTATCCTCATCCTCGCCCCACTCCTTGCCTTTCTTCCTTCGGCCTCAGCCCACGGTTATCTTTCAAAAGTAGTCATAGATAGCACACCCTACACCGCCAATGTCCCCGGCGCGAAGCCCACAGATAGTCCCGTTCGCCAAATTTCTGACATTGGCCCTGTCAAGGGTGCTCAAAACCCAGATTTGAATTGTGGGCTGAGCGCCAAGCTAGCCACCATGGTCGTTCCCGCAAATCCTGGTTCTGTCGTGGAGTTTTACTGGGACAACCATGGCTCGGGGAATGTCAGTCGCCGTTCCTGGTCTTTCTTTTTTTCAAACTTCCCGCTAACCACGTACGCGTCTTTGGCTGCAGTGGGTTCATAATACCGGCCCAATCATGACTTACATGGGAGCTTGTGACGGTAGCACGTGCGACAAATTTAACGGCTCAACGGCAAAGTGGTTCAAAATCGACCAGCTCGGCAAAAAGACCGATGGGTCTTGGTACCAGCAGGACGTTAGTGCGTAGAACTCTTGTTCTCTGCCTCTCAAATTTCAATCTGCTCACAATAAACTAATATACTCTCTGGCGTGAAAAACTCGACAGTGAAGAAGGAACCCGTCTTTGTCACACTCCCTGACGACGTCTCTCAAGGCGGCTACCTCATCCGTCATGAGATCATTGCACTCCAACTCGCCGTGAGCGTTGGCGGCGCCGAGTTCTACCCGTCCTGCATCCAGATCCTCGTCGGCGGCTCGAAAACTGGCACCCCCAACCAGACTGTGTCCTTCCCCGGCGCGTACAATGATAATGATCCGGGCATCTACGATCCAACCGTGTATGACCAGGGTTCGCCTTACGTTTTCCCCGGCCCGCCAGTGTCGAACCTGGCGTCACCAGATAGTGGGACTGGGACCGATGTGAGTTCGGGCTCACCGGCGACAAATGGTCCGACGAAAGGCTCAGGTACGACCGCGGGTAACGAGCCGACGTCCACGAATGGGTCAGGGGGTGGGACCGGACCAACCTCGAGGCCGTCCTCGTCGGGAGCGATTTGCAAACTCAAAAAGCGCGATACGTCTCTTACGCGGCGTGGCACGGACTTTGCCCATCACAGACACCGCGTGGGCTTTATGCGCGCGATTCGTGATGCGTTTCACCACTCCTGATCGGTCCTCATCCCATCACCTGTCTTTTCACTCTGACGAAACGAACTCACAATAACGTACATGACTGACTGGTAAAGATGTGAGATTGATTTCCCTCAATGTAGCATTATTCATAGACAAAAACAAACAGTCCCATATTTAAGCAAACCTGTTGTACATGTACATACAATTATATTTTGTTCTTGCTGCCTTGCCTATCTGTCCAGCCATCTCATTATCGTTTCTGTCGTTGTCGCATTAACTGTGTAATAAGGATTCTTGTGTCCGCGTGACCCCTGGAAGCGTGGCCTTTGCGTGCGACAGTCGTGGCACCGGGCCTCATGGCCTTCGTCATCACCCTACCTCGTGTCTGCCATACAGGGGCTTATAGTACCTAGGGCCTAGGTCCAATGCGCAGAACGCACACAGGGAGAGACTCGAACATGCGTTTAATGGTCATTGACGGTATGGATTCTTGGCACTCCTTCCGCCGGCGTCAACTACGAGTGACAACTGTGCAGTATGTACTATACCGCAGTCCTGAGAATCACCAAGCGGTGTGTGCGAGTCTCGCCTCGTTTCTTCAATAAGGACTCGGAGATGAGTCTGAGAGCAGGCAAGCAGAATCGACCAAGGCTCATCAACCCCCCACTTAATTTTTGTCGTCCTCCTCTCCCCCATTTCTTCCCTCGGCCCGCGGCTCACTCAATAACTGTAATAGATGGCACGCCCTACGCAGATCACAGATAGTCCCATTCGCCAGATCGTTGATATTAGCCTCGTCAAAGGGTGCCCAAAAAAAGCCATACATTGAATCGCAGACTGGCCACCCGGCTAGTCGGGCCACCAAGTGTCGTTCCCGCAAACCCTTTGTCATGTCGTACGCGTGAAGTCTTGTTGGAGACAAACGTCAGTCCCCGTTCCAGGCCTTTTTTTTTTTAACTTCACTGGCTGCGTGGCCTCATAATCATGATACCGGCCCAATCATGACTTACACTGGGGCGACAAATTTAAGGGATGGTGGTCCAAGATCGACCAGCTCGGTCAAAAAGAAAGAAAGTCCGATGGGTCCACGACGTTACAGTAGTGGGTCGAGCTCTTGTTCTATCCAAGTCGAGACACTAATTATTGATATGAGCGAAGAATCCGTGACTTTGGTCCACCTCCCTCGTCAGTCATGATCAGGAGATCATTGCACTCCCGATTCGCCGTGAGTATTTGCCAACGCCGAATTCTACCTGCCCTGCACCCCAGATCCTCGTTTGGTGGCCCGTAAACCAACACCACCACCAGACTGTTTCCTTCCCTGGCGCATACGATCCGGGCATCCACGACACCAACCGTGTATGGCCATATGTCTTCCCCAGTGTCCAACCCTGGGGTTGACAGGAGCCAACTCAGGTGACACCGCAAATGTATCAAAAGGTTTTAGCTCACTTGTTGCCCTTCCCATTTAGACCTACTTCTTCTCTTTGAGGAGAAAACTCCCCTGCCATCTCTTGGTCTACCACCTTTGCCCATTATTTTCCAACCTTTTAGAAAGGCAAGTCAGTATCTGACGAGACCGCCGGCTTGGAAGGTACGGCATGCATATCTGTTGGGAGACTACAGGTGGGATTGCACCAGTCATATTGTTCGCTTGGGACCCGAGTAATGAGAAGAGGGGTTTATTTTTACGGAAATCTACTCTCAGTTCTCATGCCATGCCAGTAAAAATAACAACCATGTCCACGAGACAAGTTAGCTATACCGCTTACCGAGTGATAGCATGAAACGTGGATCCAATGAAGAGAATGATGGGGAAAGTGGGGAACACGCCACGCGCCCGCAAATGTGTATTCAAGGACCCTACCAACACGCACAGATAAAAACAGAAACAAAAGGAAAGTCAGGTTAGGAAGCACGATACTAGCGAAGGTAATGAGAGGTGGTGGGGCTGGTTCGCATACTAGAACAGTGGATTAGGCTTTGAGGTATCATGACACCATACCGCAGCACCCCGAGGACGAATATAATGGATAAGGGAAATTTCTTTCTTTTTATTTAGAACTTTTCGAAAACGGACCGACCAGACGGTTCACCCCTTCCCACTCACTCTGCTCTGATTCGCCTCTGCGCGTACTCACTGCTGCTTACACTCATCTGGGTCCACGTTGGCCGGTGGCCCCCCGCGTCCTCTTCCTCGCAGGCCAGGGCCACCGCGTCGCGGAGGCGGCAGATCATCCTCGTCCGAATCCTACTCAACATTTCTTAATGGGCCTGAGAGAGTAAAAAAAAAAACTAAGGGTGACGTACGACATCGTCGTCAAACCCGTCAGCATCGTCATCATCATCATCATCGTCAAAGTCTTCCTCGTCAGAGAGCATTTCATATTCGAGAGCTTTGCCTGTGAAATAGTCGATGGCACGCGGTATTACCTATATACGAACACAGGGTGTGAGAGGGATAAGGAAAGTGAAGTAGGTCAAACAGGACTCACTTTCTCCTTGATATCCTCGCCGATCTGATAGTCAAGCTCCAGTTTCTCTTCAAGTTCATCAAGCTCATCCTCGTCGATCTCACCCGCTTCGATCGCCTCTTCGCTCGGAGCAACGGGAGGCGAGAAAAAGTTGAAGAAGGATTCAGTTGGGTGGGCTTTGCGGACTAGCCGCGTGCGATTTGTATCTAGCAGACTCAATATCAGAAGAGCTAAAACGAAGGCAAAAAGGACTACACACTTTTGTTACGTTGCTTCTTGATTTCAAACTCCTTTGTCAAATCCTTCTCGTCCTTCCATCTTATCTCCGTCCCGATAGCGCGGTCATAGACGAAATCGCCCGAATATCCAACTTCCTCGCGATACACGTACGTCTTTTCGAGGATATCGTTCTCAAAATATTCGTTTGGGGAAAACTGGAAGATGAGCTTGAAACCGGGCTTGGGTTCACTCGAGGGGAGGTACTCGATACGAAGGTCAATGAGGTGCTTGAGGGCGGTGGCATCCCGATCGGTGATCAGGTCAGATAAACCGATGTGATTCCTTAGTACAGTGTGCCAGAACTCGGGTACAGCAGTTGGGCTTGTAGATTCGGGAATGGTAAGGGGTTGCACATCTGGGTCATCCTTGACGGCCTGAGCAGCACCAGCCTCGAGCTCTTCGGCAGTTGGCTCAGCGGTGGCATGTATGAGTGCATGCCGGCGTGCATACAGAGGTTTGGTGAGTTCGAGATACTGTGTGTGTGAATCACATGCGAGTCAGTATGGCATGTACAGGCTGGGTAATGGAGGGAAGGATGGGGAGTGCATCTGACGGCAAAGGTTACGGCAAGCATTGAGGGCAGGTCAAGAGTTGGCCGCTTACTCGCATCTATCGTTCCTCACTTCGGAGCGAAGACGACTGATGAAAGGATAAGGCAGCAAGCAAGACAACGGAGGCAAGTATACCAATCCCTTCCCTCGTGCCACAAATAGAATAATGCATGGTCCGAACTCTCCCCGTGATAGCAATTTGATGGTAGAAGCAAAAGGCGAGAGGGGGGGTGGTGGTGGATGGATGGAAAAGGGGAGAAGAAAACAGGAGAACACGGGTGACATGCCTTTTTTTCGAGCTCAAGACACTCTCGTTTGTATTGGTTCTGTAGATCGTTTTGTTTGACTTGGACACCTTTGAGGGCCTCGATGGTCTTCTTTGCGCCATCTGGGAGACTTTCGACGTAGCCAGAGCTCCTTCCTATGAGACCAGCAAGTTTTCCTTGCACGAGGCCGAAGACAGCCTCGTGGACATTGGAGGTGGGCTCCTCTGCCGGTTCAGCATCCTCGGAGATATCGGGAACGGTTGGACGGGAGAGAGCGGTGGATATTGGAGCGTGAGTGAGGGGAGTATTCTGAGGAGTGGGCGCGGTGATATCTTGGGGAGTGTTGATGGGGAGATTGGATGACATTAGGAGGAATCCCTTACTTGCAAAGTCAAGAGTCACGATCACAAAGGACTCTCTTTTTATTTTCTATTATTTATTTTCATTCACATCTTATCTATCATCTGACACACTCAACAAGGTCACAAGGCAGCTCATAGTCGTCCACACCACATCCCATCCAATCGATGCCTGCGCTGGGTGAGAGTGCAGCACCGTCCACAGTGGTACCTCACTCTTCATCATCCATAACACCGTACGAACCCGGGTGAGAACACTCAGGAGCCCGACGAGCAAGTACAGCGTCCGCGTGCGGATATGCAGGTGCCCAAGGACAACTGGAAGTGGAATGAACGGAATGACCACGAGTGCATGCATGGCCAGCAAGTTTGCGAGAAAGTAGTCGTGCCGGAGGGAGTGCGGCACCAAAAAGACGGTCATGAGCGAGGCGAGGACGCTTAGCCACAATATCGGCGGGACCGTGTCCGTGGCCCGTCGTGGAGCCGCGGGGTTTTTCTTCGCAGTAGTAGTAGATCTGGTTCGTGTCAGCGCAAGGAAGAATAAATTCGTTGCCACGGAGATAGCCACGAGCTGGCCGAAGAGCATATACGCCCATAGATGTTTCACGTCATGTTCCCTGCCTAGATGGTCCATGGCGAGGTTAGGTACTACATGTATCGGTGGACGGCTCTAATAACGTACCTTTTGTCAGGAGGAAGACTGTCCAAAAGCCAACCGTGAACAGACACAACTGCTCGCTCCACCACCATCTCAGTGGTCCATCGCACACGATAGTCCACGCTTGTTCAAATAGAGCGGTATTCGTCAACCAGTTCGCGATGCGGACTAACGTCGACACAGTGCTGCCGCCTGGCGCACTGCGTTCGTACTCCACAAAGCTCCATCGCATGAATGATATCATATCTATCGGCAAGGCGATTTAACTTCTACCCACACGCATATATAGGTAGATGGACGACTCACAATACCATGTGTACCCAAACGAGCTGAGAGTCAGAACGATATGGGTCCAAGACAGACTACTCGATGTGCGATTGCGTTCCGAGATACTCTGTATGATGATGAAAAACAATAAGAATATAAATAGGAAGTATGACGCAAAAATCGCAAGCCCGACGAACTGCTCTGGGCTCAGCCCAAACGTCATAATGTTTGACAAGAGGTTGTGATCAAATGATTTACTGACATGCAATACACCGAACGGGAGTCGAACCCGTGCCACTTGCTTGGAAGGCAAGCATGATAACCGCTTCACCACCGGTGTAACCACGAATCTGCTCAACATTATTCTCATGTCAGGGCGATGTTTTATCGACGGGTACTTCACTTGTGGATATCGGTTTCCAATGAACATGCGCTATACTGTAATAATGATAACGAGGCATTGCTAAGTTCGCCGTCGATACCGTCCACCCTCCTTCCTGGCTTCCTTCGCGACTGCTGCTCTCCTCTGCCGGTGCATCTCAGCGGCCTTCTCATTAATCTTCTCCACCGCCTGCGTATCCGGAAACCCGATCTCCCAATATCCAGGCGGCGTCAGTGCGCGATCCCACTGTGCACGATGTCGCGACACCGCGTGCCGGTGTGCGCTCACCGCCGCAGAAACAGACTTGCGATCTACACTTGTTGATGCTCCTCCTTCTGAATCGTCATTACCGTGCGGCGGAGATTCGGACGCCACTCGGGTGGGCGAGCTCCATCGCGGCGCTTCGAGCCGAGGTGGCAGTGGTCCTACAGCGGTATACCACTAAAAAAAAATAGTCGGATTTCATCTCGTCAGTGATACAAATGATGAGACAAAGGGATGGAAAGAGGCGCAGACACGTACCCCCTGGCATTCTTCACATTCGCCCGCATTTAATGCATGTCGGTGGCGTCGTCCACGCACAACTTCGTCGAATGCAAACGGCACGCCAGCGTTTGCCGCGGGATCAATCTCAAACTCTGCGTTGATTGTAGACGGCTCAACGCCGCGGGTGGGCTCGTATCGAGAAATAATATGGTGAGACGTCGATTTAGGCTCGGGGATCGGTTCCACACAGCGGCGAGGACGCTTCGTCGGTGGAGGTGACTGGAGTGAGAGTGAACGTTTAGGAGTGGGGGAGCTCGAAGAGACAGTAAGGCTGCTAGCTCGTTCGCGCTGGGAGGGTGTGGAGGGCTGCCAGAATGTGAGAGCTAGAAGGAGCACGAGGCATCAGGTGGTGCGTGATGAGTGGACGGGCAGAACGAACCTTGAGAGTCTTCTTGGGTTTGCGACATATCCACAACAGTGTCTTCGTTCTCGTCGCCTGGACTCTTGAGATGACCAGTCGAAGGTGAACCTTCAAACGAGATGCGCCTCTTCCTGTGTTGTGTCAGACAATTGGCAAGGCAGAGCAGCCAAAAGACTTCGACTGTACCGTGGTGTGTTGAGAATACGCCTGCTGGGGGAGAGCGGACTTCTATGTGGACTCGCATACTTGAGCGGGGAGCGTCCAGCATCCACACGCATTGAACGGGATTCTGGCGAAGACGGGGTTTGCACAACCACTCTCAAACATCATAGAAGAGAAGGGAAGGACAGACTCCTGGGTGTTATCGGGGTCTCTAGCATCTTTATTGCAGCCTGCTGCTGTGATGCTGAGGTTGAATCGGTTCCATACTGCTCTACTCGATCCTTGTCCTTTGGCGTGGTCTTCAGCGGTAACTTAGTCTTCGTAGTGAATATCCATCGTTTGAAGCGCCTATACTTCTTCATATTCGCCTCCAAGGTTAGAATTAGACGATCACGGTCTGCACGGAGGGCATCATAACGCTCCTGAAGGGTGGCGAGTTCGGCACGAGTGGCAGCGAGTTGAAAGATCGGATCAAAAGAACTGAAAGAGAATCAAGAATCAAGGGGAGGAAAGAGTCAAAAATATAATGCGTACGCTTCATCCTTTTCAGCTTTCAATGCTAGCTTGCTCTGCGGCCTCGCATAAGGTGGCATCAGAGCATCAAAGAGATGGTCAAGTGTTGATACACGTCCGTGACTCGCGATTCGTCTCGTTCACATCACGGGACCATGTCTCAGTGCACAACTGGTAGGCTCTGCATCTCCCTCATGAACTACGAAGTGTAACAAATGTTCGACAGTATGCTGTTATATATTCATGTGATAATGCTTAATAAATGCAGGGAAAAACAACCAAAAAAAAAAAGGAACATGCATATTACGTGTATTACACAGCATACTCACGCACCTCTCACCTGTCATCTTTCAGGCATATACTCGACAAGTCGAGATCAAGAATATTCTGACAGTTGTAGCTGCGAGTGTAGGGGTTAAAACAAACACTGGGCGCATCACGGGAGCGATCCGAACAATAACGGCGTACATGTGAACATTAATAACTCGCCAAGGGGTAATGGACATAAGTACAGAAAGAGAGTTCCCGTAAATTAAGGGGGACACAAACGTGAAAAAGAAGTGGTGGCGTTAAGGGTACCGCGTTATCGCCATAGCTTTTCCCAGAGAATAATCCCGATGAGCAGAACAAGAACAACAATTATGATGACAACCACAACGCGCTGCTGATACATCCTGCGAGAAAGAAGGGGATGTCAACAAAGGTTTAGATCCACCTAACAAGCGCATCGGCCTAGCACAGCAGGATATGTGAGGGTACCTACCGACGGATCATCTTTTTGAGCGTTCCGGACGCTCTGTCGATGGAATTATCCGCAGTTTGGAGCTATGTATCGACCAAAGGTCAGCACCGCACACACTCGGTGGAGGAAAAGAACAAGGCCGAGTATGTTGGGTGGGGCGGCAACGCACCGTATTACGCGCATTTTCGATCTGCTCGCGTTGTCCAATGAGGTTTCGAAGAATATCAGCGCCTTGCTCCTCAGTCTCGAGTGCGATGCGTTGGCTCTCGTGCAGGCGCCGGGAACCATCCTCGAGTATGGTAGTGCCCGCTAAAAGGCGGGCGCGGTCGCTCGAGCCATATGGCTCGTCGGACGTGGCAGGTGCTCTAGAAAAAAGATCGGCGCGCGAAGCTTGCGCGTGCATCTCACGGGAGAGCTTCTTGTAGTGGGCGAGGTCCGCTTTAGAGAGCCTGATGCGGGTCTGGTATTGCGGCCTGATAGATTGAGGTATCCCTTGAATCTCGATCTCCATTTGCGCAATCTGCAGTTGCGAGGGGGAGGACGTGAGTAAGCACAAATATATTTTCCAAGACGTCGTTGCGCACCATTTCATCCGCTTCGTCTAACTCCATCTCCACTCGGCGTAGAGCTGCCTTTTTCTGCTCTGAAAGGAGGAGTTGCAGCTAAGGTCGAGGAAAAGAGAGAGAAAGTATCTGGGACCCACCTCCACGCTGGTCGGAGCCATCCCCTTCTAGCTTTTCCCGAATGCTCTGAAGGATTTGTTTAAAGTCTTGTTCATAAGAGTCAAAGAGTGAGGTTGGGGACGAATCCATAGGAAATGGATGGGCGCGAAATAATTGTTGCACGAATACAGTATGTCAGCGCCGCAGCGAGCGCAGCCATGGAACCGTTGCGAAAGCACAGCCAAGTTAGGCAACAGGGTCACTCGATCACGTGTTTTTCGCTTAAATAACGCCTGAAACCACATCAAAATCAAAAATCAAAATCAGAATAATTCAGTGATCATCATGACATCCCTGGTCGCTCGTATTCAAACCGTAACGAGCGACTACCAGAAACTTCAAGCGGATCTATCAAACGTAGTAGAATCGAGACAGCGACTCGAGACACAGCTGTCAGAGAATGAATTGGTGAAGAAGGTGTGTGACTAGGGAATGGAGAGCCTACTACTTGTTCAGAGCGCGTCATGCTAGGAGTTTGCCACCCTGACACCGAACAATGTTGTATTCAAACTCATTGGACCTGTCCTTGTCAAACAAGATCAAGTAGAGGCTAAGGGCAACGTCGACAAGCGGCTCGAGTTTATTCGTGGGGAAATGTCAGCGTCAAAGGATATACAGCTCCAATTATACGCTCACATAGCTATCCTTCAGCAAACGGATGGAGGCGCAGATAGAGGAAATCGAGCAAAGTTCGGAAAAGAAAAAGTTAGAGGTGCGTGCTTTTCAATCAATGGTGAACCATCTCTACATCAACCTGCAGCTAGTCGAACTACAGACTGAGCTACAACAACAGCAGAAGGGGGATGAGACTGGCGGTTCTACGACATCTGTCTCGATCAGCAAACCGTAGGTTATATAGATCATTGTTCGTAGTAGGGATGGATTCGGATGAGAAACCATACTAGTAGCTGACTGATGTGATTTTAACCACGCGAGATGACACCCTGATCTTAAAATCGCTAATGAACCATATGGCGTCCTCTGCTGTTGTCAGGCACAGAAAAACACGTGGATTGACCGCCGACCAAAGTCCAGGACATTTATCGAGATGATCTAGATATGGTAACCGAAACTTTATTGGGACGGTGATCCTTAGATAACACTTAAGTGTACAAATAAATGCGGCGGCTAAATTGTCAAAAACTCTCCTTCCGCGATGGACTAGTGCGCGGAAAACGGGATATCAAATTCATAATCATAGAATATTTTCAGTGACCGTCTCTCTCTCACTCCTTTTCCTCCATTCACGCACATTGAATGGACCCCCTCCAACTCTCGCGTTGGACCCGCTTTGCTTCAAAGGGCGGCATTGGGAAATGTGTCGCTTTGCAAGACTGCGTTGCAGAAGAGCAAGGTGATCTCATGTTTCTCAAAGTGCGTTCATCTCTTTCCACTTCATCATCCTTGTTCGTTCACACAAGTTAGGGTGATGAAATCACTGTTCTGATGCAAATTCCGGACGAGGATGGTATTTACCTTGTGCGTCTACCCTACCTGCCCATATTGCTATTCTTAAACTTGCCCGTACAGGGTCACTGTGAAGGTGTCGTTGGCCGGTTTGCAGCTCTTAGTGTACAATTCACTGGCAGGCTCAAGACACCGATCATCACAAGGCGTCCCTCCACTTCAAAATCACCCCGTCCTCGCTCTTCAACGCCCTCTCATAGACAACAGCCATCCCCAAGCTCTGGTCCTTCCCTCTCTCGCCCATCTTCTCGTGAAGAAGATCCCTTGCCTCTCACTCATTCCACTCCTTCAGCAGCTCCCTCCCTTCCTGCCTCCCTCCCTCTGGGTCGTCGAAAATCCTCGCTGACGTCCCCCAAATCTGATGCCTCCGCTGAGCCATCTCATCATGATTTGGTTCTCACGCCCTCCATAAGCTACTCCTCTTCTTCCTCCGCCCCTGAGCCGGTGTCGCCGTTAACTCCATCCGACTTCTTTGTAGAGCCCCACGTCAGAGACAAGACCGCCCCATCATCCTTCCCCTCGGAGAACGAACACATCGTTTTGGACAACTCCATTCTCTCCCTTCCACAAGAAATCGATCCCCGGAAACCTCCTCACTCATTGATCTCCGGCTCCACTCCTCCGTCCAACTCCCTGGGCCTGGTGCAGGCCAGGTCGCGATCTTCAGATTCACCTGCTTCGAATGCGCCCCGTGATCCTTCACATCCGTCACCGACCAAGATGGAAGCGAGTTCACTCTCTGTGCCTAGCTTGGGTACTGGCGATTTCACTGGCATCCATCTGTCGCGCCTTTCTTCCGCTACATCCGACGGTGCTGCAGGGATAGGGCTTTCCATGCTCAACGGTTTCATCTTTGGTAATGTTGACGAAGATGACGATGACTACAGCGACCACGATCACTCGTCTCGTTCAGAGCCCGAGCGCACGTCTATCGAAGAAACAGTCGATGACTTTCCTGCTCCTCCAACCCAAATCCCGACGCCGTCTAGTCGAAGTGCTTCTTTTGTGTTGGATGCACACCGACCGACGTCGTCCATCTCTGAGAGTAGTGAAGATGGTGATGGTGCATCTTTCTACGACAATTATCGCTACTCAAGGTTGTCCATTTCCTCAAAAATGTCCAAGTCTTCTGCCCAAACATTCGCGACTGCTCCGCCACCCATCCCCACCGACCCCCCTCCATCAGTCCGCCATTCACAAGATTCGCTATCCTCCGCACTGGCACTGCAGTCGGAACCATCGCCAACGCCAGAGACGGCCCCTGTCTCTTCCCCGCTCACAGCGAAACCAGCGACCCGGACTATTCCTCCGCCGCTTGCCTTGGAAACCAATCGACCTCCTGACGTCGTGGCTTCCGTTGCCTCACCGTTGCTCCACACCAACTTTGCCTCGCCGCCATCTTCACCTCCCACAGATCCAAGCACTGCCGCCATGCATACACCTATCAGTGCCATCTTCGACCGCCGAGGGAGCGGCGCAGCATCCGTGTTACGTCAAAGGATCGAATCGGATCGCGGAATAATCAGCCCTTTACCGAGTCCCTTGCCGTCAACGGCACCGAGGAGCGTACATTTGAACAGTTCCAAAGTATCGTTGTCAAAGACACAGAAGATAATGATAATGTCGTGTTGGCAGCCAATGGAACACAGCCCCAATCCCCCACCTCGCCTATTGCGAGCTCGTCACGTTCGAATCAGAAAAGAAGCGCGATGGACCCGCCCCCCTCCGTGTGATGAATCAGGCACCCCCTCCGCCATACACTCCAGATGCGCTAGACCACTCGCCAACATTCAATGTCATGCCTAACCACTCGCCGACGTTCAATGTCATGCCAACACCCGCCATCCCGCGTCCACCTTCAGAAAGGGTACCCGAACCAGGTGTCAGTCCATCGCGCACCAGCCTCTTTCTCCCCCATCCGAACGCTCCAAAGCCGAGCGCAACATCCCAAGGCCCGTTATATGGCCGCACAATGTCGGCTGTGCCACCCCCACCTGCAAGCTTGCTGATTCAGATGCTACAGAGAGCTGCTCAGATACACACCGGACCAAATGGCCTTCCCAGGTTCAACACCATCTACGCGACGACCTCACATGATCTCTCTACATCTCCGGGGCCCGTGCCGGTCTATTTTTCCGTCAATCCGCCGAACAATGTTCCCGCGAACCGCATACGCATCGTCACGCCGACGGCACAGAGCACCCCTCCTCAATCTCCAGTGAATCTACGACCGCCAGCCGGGGGTCAGGCCTTGACCCCTACTAGTACTGTCACCGCTCAAACCCGAATGCTGCAGCTGCTCGCCGTCGCTCACGTTCTTTCTCGGGTTTTGATTCAAGTAAGACGCCCGGAGTGCCGCCAAAGGAGAAAAGGTTCGTATTTCATCCCCCATCTACCCCTTTGTTTCGTCGCTGAAGGCGCCGTTGTTTTTTCAGTCAAGCCAAAGTGACTAACCGTCCATCGACCGCGGACTCGGAATCTCGCTCCGGTTCATTGGCTGCTCGGGCGGCTGCGCATACTGCTCGTCTTCACCAGGCACGGATACACACCCCGTCACCACTGGGTTATCACAAGGCGGGCCCAGTTCCAGCGCGGCGCCTTTGGCAATAACATTAAGCGTCCCTCCCTCACCGTCTCATCCCAAGTCATTACCGGCTCACCAACTGTTCTCCGTACGATATCACCCGCGAAGAGTGAACCATCGCTCCGGGGTAGCCAAACGAGGTCTGTGCCGGAACGTGGGGCACCACCAAAATCCCCCGCCGACACGGCTGGTTCTGGCCAGGTCGCATCCTCGCTGTCAGGTTCGAGCCCTGAAGATGCATCACCACTGGCGTTGATACAGTCATCTGCCAGTGAGAGCCAAATCAGTCTGGCATCTCGCGGCACCCTCGGAAAAATTCAAGGTCCACTCTCTCTGCAACGGTCCAGCGGTGAGCTACCGGGCAGAACTTCATTCGGCGTTGATGCCTCGAACCATGGCGAAGCGCGCTTGCAAGGGACCACGCCTGCGCTCGCGTCAGCCTCCGGCTCACTCTCAGGGAGATCTACTTCTCTCCGGTCCAAGATCTCCCTGTCTGCACTCCGCGCAAGGTCTTCACGGGAAGACAAACGCCAAGACGACGGACCTGGTGAAGGCGAGACTGTGCAAGTGAGGGACATGGATTTTGAGCTTGTCCGACCCGTGGCACGTCCGCTCCCCAGCGAGGAATCACCCGTCAGCGACAAGAACTCAGGGAGCGAGGGGATGCCATCATTCTTACGTGTCGATAGTCCTGCAACCTCCCTAGCTTCTGGCACATCTGGCCCGCGCTCTCCCCTTAGCGTTACCTTGCCGACACCACTGGGAGCAGCAACGGGGACTGCTGTAGGGGCGAGCGCAAGCGCGGTCGAGGCGCACCGAGCACGCGAGCTTAAGTGGATATCTGCCATGGCGTCGACGCCACCGACACATGCGCGGAAGAGCAAGAAGATCCGAAAACTACTGCAGGAGGGCGTACCCGCATCGGTGCGCTATCAGGTGTGGGCGCACCTGACAGACTGCAAGGCCCGACGCATCGAAGGGCTTTATGTGCAACTAGGTGACCGTGAAAAAAAGGTCCCCGCGCACGCTGAGATCCAGCGCGACGCCCAGCTTTGTTTCCCAGGCGACCCACGGCTGTCCCAACCCGATGGGGCCCTGACTTCACTCTTGCGGGCATATCTGACGATGGTACCGGACGTACAATATTCCAAAGGTGTGTCTTTTGGTCGCTCGTAAACACAGGAGGATTTGATCATTTAAATTCTTTGGGGGGGACAGGTTTGGCGTTCATAGCTGGTCAGCTGCTACTCCAGTCTCCGGAGGAGGACGCATTTTGGATCTTCATTTCGCTCATGGACTTGCACTTGAGGCCTTATTTTTCTTTGAATTCCACTCAATTGGAGATCGACGCCTCATTGTTCGCCAAGGCAATGGAAGCGATTGACCCTTCGATCGCGAAGAAGCTGTTCACTGAGATGGGTATTGCCCCCATTCGCGTTGCCAACCATGGTCAGTGTTCTCGTGCGAGTTTTTGATATATTCCACGCATATCTGACGCCTTACCTGTTGCAGGTTTACATCACTCTTCGTGGAGACGCTCCCTTCTGACTACTTCCAAAGAGTGTGGGACATATTTTTGAGTGAGGGTAGGGTACAGCCATTCTCTCTCTTCATCACACGCTGATATGCCAATCTTTAGGTATGGTGTTTCTCCTTCGAGTCGGGCTTGCGCTTGTAACATGCTGTCACCGTACACTGCTCGACATCCATCAGGAGGCCGAGGCCTTGAACCTTCTCCTGCACCCCCCTCAGTTCTTGATTTCTTCTTCGCCCGACTTGCTTATCGAGCTTGCCAACTCTTTCAGACTCAAAGATGACGACATCCGCAAGCAGCGTGTCAAGCTCGAGGCGCAGGCCAAGCGCAAGACACAGAGCCGTCTCTCAAACGCCGTATGGCGAGGTAGTGGCAATAGCAACCGCAGCCGCTCCGCGTCCATCTCGCTGCCCAGGAGCTGATTGTTTCTCAATTTCAAAAGTAAAAATTTCGTCTTTCCATCATTCAAATCTCCACCGACTCCATGCTCCACTTTTGTTGTCCTCTTTCATACATATATTGTCCTTAATTGTCATTATTCTTTCTATTACGGACATCTCTTGGTGGATATGTCCCGATGTTTTATAATATCGAGTCTGACTATGTATCATTATTTTTCTATCACGACAATATGGACCCCAGAATACCAGGTACCACCAAGTTGGTCTTCATGCTGATACCCTGTTCCATTCTTTTGTAGACACAATGCTTCCCCTTCTGACTCCTAATTTTCAAAAGTGGCGTAGAGCCTTGACGCTTCTCATAGTCATGACTTGATTCACACCCCATGGAGGCTCTAATGAGAGCCGTTATCCTGGTCTTTGCAACGATCTAGTAGGGCAAAGGCAATTCACACCTAGCGACTCAAAGGTGGTGTAAGTACTTTGTTATGCAACCCGCCGTGGGGCCGCGGAGCGCCGCGGCAGATGTTTTCCATGGAACGAAGAGCGACAAATTCAGCTATTTGAATGGTACCATAGACCCTCTAGTTTGAGATCTGAGATCTGTCAATGAGCCAGTGTCTTTATCAAAAGCAAACAAGCGCACAAGCATTACATCTTTTAAATTGCCCCAAGGTTTTCTTTGAGTGGGAAATTTCAAACAGTGCGCGATTGCCAGTTGGCGCTGGAAACTTAATGGACCCTTCCAGACTGTGTCGAGCGCTCGCGTGCTCAAGCGGACCAGCCTCGAGGTCGCAATCTACTTTGCCAATTCGGCCAATTTTGGAAGCAGAAGGACTTTCACACGTAAAGCAACCTGCTACCCCCTCTCGTGGCGATAACGTACACGTACGCAAGTAAGTACGAAACCCCCTCACCCCCTTCTCGTACAAAAGTAATAATAATTGGCCCGATGGGATTACAGCGCCTTGCACACAGCGTTCTACGAGCCCCTTCTTTTGTCCGACTACTACTAACTACGTTGCCGCCGCCGCCATCGTTCAACGTTCAAACATCTTGACGGTTATGCCAACTCCGAGCCCGCAGCTCCGATCTAGACGCGGCGATGGCAGCAAAAAATCTAACGTCGCTGTCGACGATGGCGACGGAGCGCCGTCCCTGCTTCGTGATGATGATGATGATGATGCCCCCGAATTAACAGCCTCGCAAGCTGGGCGTAGATCGCGAAATCGGATACGGAGGGGTTCCTACACCTGGTAAGGTCTCTTTTTGTTTTTCTAGAATGTTGAATTCCGAACAGGTGACCGTTCGATGGTTTAAAACTTTTTACTTTTTACGATGCCGCCGATAGGGCCTGTGGCGCTATAGTCCCCCTCCTCGTCCTCGCGATAGCGCTCTTGTTTAGATCGGCGCCATACCCGTACTGGCAAAACTACATCTCGAAGCTTCGTGACGGGATCCGCAATGGATTTGGGTCGAAATATTCCCTGAACGTTGCCGATTGTCCAGGTCAGTTGTTATGGGTATTCCTTCTCCAAAAAAGTTGTCACGTATACTCCAAATCGTCATTTTTCCAGGTTACACCCTCGATTCGCTCACCGAGAATCAACTCGGAAATGGGTTCACAGCGCAATTAAACCTCGCTGGACCTCCGTGCAATGCGTTCGGAAAAGATATCCTCAATCTTACCCTTCAAGTCACTTACGAAACCTCTTCCCGGTCTGTCTGCCAGTGCATGTTTTGCTTTTGGGGGCGCCATTCACTCACTTGAGGCTCTCGATCGACCTTAGATTGCATGTCAACATTTTTGACACCTCGGCTGAACAATTCACACTCCCGTCGGGGTACTTTGACCTGCCCAAATTAGGAGAGCCAACCTCTCCGATAGATGCAGACTTGCAATTCGATTACGAGGCATCGCCGTTCTCTTTTTGGATCACACGCCGATCCGATCCCGACTCGGTTCCCATTTTTGATACGCGTCTGACGTCATTACCCCCAACGCCGATCCCTCCCTTTCTGAGATCCGGTCATGACCCGAGCCTCGCATTCAACGGTTTTCCTTTGGTTTTCGAGGACAGATACTTGCAGGTAAAAAATCCGAGGATTATTTAATTCACATCGTCACGTGATTGAGCATCAGTAAACCTTAGCTCACATCGGCGCTTCCGTTGGATCCTAATATCTATGGCCTGGGCGAAGTCGTGGCCTCTAGTGGGTTCCGCAGGGACGTTCAAAACGGTACAGTACAGACAATATGGAGCAGAGACGCACCAGACCCTCTAGACGAAAACATGTTCGTTTCTGCCATTAACGTTCCACTACAGTTCTCATGTTGTGTATTACTGTAGTTATGGCTCGCATCCCATCTACCTCGAACACCGCTTGGTTCCATCCACTGGAAGTTTCAAATCACACGGGGTTTTTCTCTCGAGGTGAGCAACAGCTTTTTGTTTCTTCTCAACGCAATCCATTCAACCGTATCTCAGCGCGGCTGGATCGGATATCATCCTCGCCACACCGCCATCCTCAAACCAATCTTTAATTCAGTACCGCCTCATCGGTGGCACACTTGATCTGTACTTCTTCTCTGGCCCCGATCCCAAGAGCGTTATCGAGCAATACGGTCAAGTCGTCGGCTTGCCAGCCAGGCCACCCAATTGGGGTTTTGGCTTTCATCTTTGCAGATGGGGGTATGCAAGTCTGTTAGAGACAAAACACCAAGTCGACGCAATGCGCGCGGCGAATATCCCTCTTGAAGGTTTAAAGTCTCTCTATCCCAAGGTGTTATGCTGACCTTGCCGTGACGTAGTAATGTGGAATGACTTGGAGCTGTATCATGACTTTAGGGATTTTACAGTCGACCCAGTGACATTTCCGGCAAGTGAAATGCGAGCTTTCATCAGGAACCTTGTCAGTGAATGCGATCTTCTATGATGGACTTTGCGATGCTGACTTACCTTCTCAGAATGCAAACGGTCAACACTGTACGCGGTCTTGTATATCCTAGCAAGGAATTGGCTCATCTGCAAGATAGATATTCCTATCCTCCACGGCTCCGCCGCCCTTCTGGCGAACGTGACGGACGTGGTGAGTCTTGTAATCCAGGTGATTACGACGAGTCTTACCTAACCGGCACCCCCAGTATGATCCTTATACCCGTGGTTCTGAGTTGTGAGATCTAATTCTCTGAGGGCATCGTTTGGAATACACCTCATGTCTGCTTAGGGATGTGTTTATCCGCAACCCAGATCACTCTACATTCGTTGGGAAAGTCTGGCCGGGGTATACGGTAGGCTGGGGAGACCTATAGTCCATACTCACTGCCTAAGCGCCAATTCTAGGTCTTTCCTGACTGGTTTGCACCGAACGTGGAGGTATGGTGGAAGGAAGCTCTACGCAACTGGTCCTCGCTGGGCGTTGAATTCTCCGGCCTCTGGCTAGACATGAATGAACCCTCATCTTTCTGTGACGGCCATTGGTAGGAAAACAGTCCTTTGACTGTTTGATTGTGTGGCCTTGACTGATTGTTAAAAAGTCCTCCGACTGTTGACCGGTCCCAGGCGATAATTCTCCCAGGGGAACCGGGGAATCTTGTAACTGCGTATCCAGAGGGGTAAGCGCCAATTTGACGATGTTTCCTGTTGTTTATCAATTGACCCTCCTGTAGATACGACGCGGCGATTTCTGGACCGAGTGGGAATATAAGTGTCCATGGAATACTCACTTATGGTGCTGGAGTTCAGTCTTTAGTCAACAACGCGAACCAGGATGACAACGCGCTTTTCGCAAAGTACATGACTGCTGGCTCTGAGCCACCGTATGCCATCCACAACGGTGAACCTTTTTTTTTTCAACTTGTTCTTTGAACGTTCCCTCTCACTACGCATGTCCCGCAGCAATCGGTGACTTGTCTGCACGGACAGTTGTAACAAACGCAAGGCACTACGGTGGTCACGTTGAGCTCGACGTACACAATCTGTTTGGCCATCTCATGTCTCGGGCGACAAACCTGGCAGTCCGCGAGCTGCGCCCAGGGAAACGGCCATTCCTCATTTCTCGCTCTACTTTCGCTGGTTCGGGAAGATGGACAGGACACTGGGTATGCTGAACAGTATCTGTTCTGGTGATCGATCTAACGCGTCGTTTTATCGTAAGTTGGGCGACAACTGGAGCACGTGGTCATACCTATACCACAGTATTCAGGGGGTATTACAGTTCCAGCTCTTCCAGATTCCAATGGTGGGTGCGGATGCTTGTGGTTTCGGTGAGTGAGGTCTCTGTGGAAATTCCCAGCGCTTGAATGCTAAGTTAGCTTTATCCATTGACCAGTCGACAATACGGATGAAGAGCTCTGTAATCGGTGGATGCAACTTGCAGCATTCACGCCGTTCTTCCGTAACCACAACATCCGCGGTGCGATCCCTCAAGAACCATATAGATGGGACTCTGTCGCGAATGCAAGCCGCACAGCCATCGCGGTGCGCTATGCCTTGCTCCCTTATTGGGTATGTCCTATCTTTTCGTTACTCGCAACCATAGTTGGTTAACACCCGGCTGTCTAGTACACGCTCTTCGCAAACGCTTCCACGTACGGTACACCGCCCATACGCGCACTCTTTTTCGAATTTCCACAAGAGGAGGAGTTATTGCCTATAGACCGCCAATTCATGGTCGGAGGCGACATCTTGGTCACACCTGTTTTAACGCCCAATGTGTCGTCCGTTTCAGGTGAGGTGTTAGACCCTAATCCTCACAAACCGGTCGACTGATCGTACTCTACTCCGTGAAACAGGTTTCCTTCCTGGGCGTGGACAAGTCATCTGGCGAGATTGGTACACCCACGAGGTCGTGAGCGGCGCCCCCACCGGCGGAAACATGGTCGACTTCGATGCGCCACTTGGCCATATTCCCGTGCATGTTCGCTCCGGCGCCGCGCTTCTCCTGCATTCGCAGCCGGGATATACGACTCGGGCAAGCGCCGCAATGCCATATGCCCTGCTCATCTCGCTCAGTAGCGACGGCCACGCATACGGAACTGCGCTCATTGATGACGGCGAAACGTTGGTGACCAATGATGGCGAAGATGGCCATACTGGAGCCGCAACACATCAACGAACTTTGCTGTTTAACGTGCGTGGTAGGAGTCTGGAAATTCGGGGGGAGGGCACTTTTGCGGTAACCCAACCCTTGGGCGTCATCACTGTTCTGGGTGTTGACCCGCGTCCCCGACGCGTGCGCATCAACGGGGTCAAGGTCCCATACCAAAAATGGGACTATACTCCCGTGGTCCAGCGTCTGGTCATATCTGGTCTCACCATCGATCTAAATGAACGATCCGCGGTTACATGGGATTAATGGGTTCCCTGAAATATCCACATACATACATGCACTATACACTCCCCTATGGTCCACGGATTCCTTAATTATCTCCTCATGGGGGGCCTGCATCTGTGTATATTGCCCCCGTTCTTGACGGTCCATGACAAATGTTCGACAGGCAAGGGGTGTGGGTAGAAAGCGGTAATTAATATGAGCTGTCCCTTTTTTTTTCTTCAGAAAACCAAGCCGGACGGACACCACGCAAACTAAATAGCACCAATGCAGTTGAACTGTACCTCTCCGATTTGACGATATTCATGTGGCGTCGACTCTAAAGCCTTCGCCATTCAAACGTATCTGCTGTGTGAGCGCCGCGCTGAGGATAAACTCATGAGAGTAAATCCCATGGCCGGCTTCGGCAATGGGTCGCCATATCGAGGCGTCTTCGGGACAAGAGACGACATAGTGGTTGGCTGAAGTCTTACCGCTCAGTGCGCGGACCGTAGGATTTTGTTGACGTATCTATGACCCATGCCATCCCCAAGTCTGTCAGTCACTTCTGGCAGTAAATTCAGATTTCGCTGCGCTATGGTGGCTGCTCACCTGCCCACCGTGCGCCGAAATGACGTTCTTAAGCAGCTTCTTATCTAGCGGCACTTTGTTTGTCACGTAGAAAACTTTGCCGGCGAAAAGTAGGCCTTTGTTTGCCTTGGCACGCTTCAGAGCATCAACGAGCTTGAAGTTCCATTTCTTTTCGTTGACACGGTCTGCAAGGACGTACTTGTTGATAGCTGCGCCAAAAGAAAAGAAAAGCATAATTTAACGATAGAATGGAACCAAGGGTAAACCACACACGGAGTAACTTCCCCGCCGCAATGGAATCACGAACCCACTGCTCCGTCACAACGGCAGGGGCCACTGCCATGGCACAAAGGAGCTTTTCTGTGCGTGCGAGAGTCCTGACGACCAGATGAGTGCATTCGTCTGGTCTCACACCAACCCTTGCTCCCAACTTTGCCAAGGCCTAGTTAAAAACATAATGAGCAAAAAAAAAGGTTTATGAAGAACTTTCATTCCACACATTTTCTTCACTTTCGTCCAAACTAACTTGTGTGGTCAAGACCCTCACGGACTTGTCACTTTTGGCCTGTCCGTCAGCGAACAAAGCTGTGAGCGAGGAATCGATATTTGCTTGCCTGAGGTCTCCGCCGGAGGATTCCTTCTTTAATTTCGCGCCCTTCGTTCTACCCTTGTGTGATAGAATCTCCGCCGTCTCCTGGGAACTAGTTTCTGCCCGGGCTGCGCGCTCATCATCATCGCGCATATCAGCGGAGCGATCCTTGCCCTTCGCGCCGCTGAGGCGCCGCTTCTTGCGCTCATGCTCATCATCAGAAGACGCAGCGCTCTCCACAGGGTGGATCGACGCGCGCTTCTTACCCTTACCCACCGTCCTCGATACCACGTCATTCCTTTCCTTCCCCCGTTTGCCTTCAGGGAGAGCCGCAGCTCGCACGTTGCCACGTCGTAGTTCCTTCTCAAAGTTGACAACATCGGGCATGATTTCTTCCCTTAGCCGCTGCGAAGCTTTGGTAGCCGCAGAGCGACGTGATGTATGTCTTGATGGTCCCTCTTCCCGGTCTGTGCTTATGTCGACCGTGAGGGATGACAAAGGATGTGTGCGTTCTCCGGAAATTGTTGCCGAGTGAGAAGCGTGACTCTTGGGCTTTGTTTTGACTGGACTTGCCCTCTTCAGTGGAGACCGGCCCGGGCGACGCAGCTGTCCCTTTGGATGGCACAAGGACAGAGTCCATTGGAATCGGAGTCGTCGGGTGGCAAGTCGATTTCCCTGTTGGAGATGGTAGTACATGCTCATCCCCTGCCGTCTCGGAATCGGCTTCGGCGGTTGCACCTGGTGGCCGACAAAAAATATCATTTGTAGGTCGCCAGCGGGGAGGTATGTTGTTTCCAACGGAGAAGGGCCAGTACTCGGTTTCTCAGAAGAATTCCAGGGCGCGCTTGGGCCCAGGGTTTTGCGCTACCCGACGAGGCGTGGCCGGCTTATCAGCCTGGATAGGGTCTCTTTCTACTCCTTGGGAATCCAATCGAGCATCGACGTCCATCCTATCTTCGGCGTTGGAGCCCCCGTGGCGTCCTTTGCTTTATTGGCCTTACGGGCGTTAAGCCTCTTCGGGGTCAGCTGAGACATGTTCTCTTCATCACGATGACTAGGCACTTCATCTACAGAAATTGCCTTGCCCTGTGCAAGCGCCATCTCCGCTACGAGGTCTGGAAGTGTCTCTAGGATGACCTCACGTTGAATGCCACGCTCGCCGAGATGATCGGAGAAGTCGAGGCCAGGCGGGAAAACTACGTATTTCTCGAGACCAACAGAAAGGTTTCTCCACTGAATGAAGCAATCCTCTAACCACATGTGGTTGACGACTGGGATGGACCAATTACGTGCTTTCGTTGCCTTATTTCCCGAGATGCTACAGATTAAGACAAAGTTATCAGCACGACCAGAGGAAGATAACGAATTGGATATCATACAATGCGGCAATGACCACCGTATTCTTGCCAGACATGCTCGGAG
>WTXI01000454.1:0-24401 GCA_022376515.1 Lactifluus volemus
GATCTTTTTCTCATGACAGCTCCGGGACTATGCAGACAAACACAAGCCCGCCACAACAAAGCAGGTATGTCTTTTCTGTGTGTTTGTGCTTCGCGGCACATTCTTCATCATTCCTTCCTCCACATATAATAATATGGCTATCAAAAACCACCTCCTACCGTCTTTTTTGCCTCTAGACTACGCCTAGCCCTCTGCCCCAGCCTGGCTTATCGGCACTCAAGACAACCGCGGGTGGGAGTTCGACATCATCATCATCGGCACCCATGCTGGCCGAAAACGCCATGTCTAAGGACACGTACCCGATCAGCGCGACGTTGAACCCTACCAATCCTGGACCCGTCGCCTGGCCGACAGCAGCTGCGGGAAGACCGTCGCTCACGGGTGGCTTAACGGCAGGTCGCATAGCGGGTCCGTTTCTTTTTCTCGCGCCTGTTTTCAGAACCTTTTTTTTGAAACGAAGTTTTTTTTTGGGGGGGCGCTGATTGTTTGTTGTGTGGTTTGGATGTAAAAAGGTACACCGTCGGCGTTGAAGAACGCGAGTGATGATACTTGGCTCACGGAAGAGGGTGGGTCCTCGCGACGCAAGTCAACTCCGGGCGATGCCAGCATGCGGCGGTCGATTCAGGACTTGGTCCTTAGCATCGATCCGAATGTCAAGATGAGCCTGAGGTCGAAGATGTACGTTCGCTTTATCGCCCTTTTTTTTTTTTTTTTGGTGGCCACCAACGCTCGACACACTTCCGTTTCATGACCTTTTCGCGCTCATCTGCGGTCCCTCTTTTTTTTTGTGTAGCTTCTCTTGGATATTGCCGACGAGTTCATAGACTCGGTGACCAATTTCGGGTGTAGACTCGCAAAGCACCCGTAATGGCGACACGCTAGAAGTTAGGGATTTGCAGCTCCATCTCGGTGCGTTGCTCCCATTCTCTTCGCCGTTCTCTCTCCCCCCCCCCCCCCTCCTGTCACCCCGTAGAGAGATGGGAGGAGACTGGTGCCCCATCTACTGGTTTATGGCGGTATATGCTCACGATCACTGATAGAACGCAACCACAACATTCGTATTCCTGGGTTCGCATCGGACATGCCACCTATCGCACTTTCGCAGGCAGGGGTGACACCCACTTCCCAGACCGCACAAAGTGCCAAAAAGGGCGCGCAAGGCGCGCAAAACACACTCCGTGCGCACCGGTTGGCACAAGTGGCACAGGCCAAGCGGGAGGCGAAGCTCATGTAGAAACCTATCTTCCTCATTGTCCCATTGCTCTCGGAGTATTTTACGTGTATTAGAATATGTATGATTATGGACCTTGGTTTTATCAACACACCAAAGTCGAATATGATGAGATCACATAACCGTAAAAGGTCCAAAGCAGAGACCTGCACCCTGAAGAAAGAAAGAAGTTCTCTAAAAAAAGAAAGCAAGCACAATAAACACGTGAATATAGTACCTTGATGACTACGCCGCGGGCACAGGACAGACGCCAGAAACAGCAGAAACAGCACCCGAGACCCCGTACTTTAGCGCAGGGAGAGCATTGCGGTGAAGGGATATTGCCCATACAACGAATAAGTGCCACACTGCGTGAGACCCACCGCCCAGCCAGGCGAGGCGGGGTGTATTCGTAGGAAGCATGCATTCCGGGAAGCGGAGTACCATAAAAGATTATGCCAACGAGGTACGACACGATGGATGGGATTACAGGTCCTGCATCAACCAAAAAGTCAGCTATGGTCGAATAACACGGGGAAGAACGCACGAATGAAAGCGAAGGTTTCACGAAGGGAATAGACTAAGACAAGTTGCGCAAGAGGAGCAAACGACATTAACACGGACATAGAGACGAAGAAAACAATGCGCCATTTCTGTAAACATGTATCGTCAACCCATACTGTCGAAAGAAAAATGTAACCATAAAGACCTTGTTCTCGCTCTGGTCAAACCAGTCCAAGAAAGCAATCATAGTACCTCCAAGCGCATTCATTAAACACATGGTAAGATGTACCGTGCGCGCGAAGGTATTGCATTGAAATCCATAGTGGACGACAGTGCCAATACTTCCACTGATTAGCCTATGGTGAAAACGTGTGAGAACACAGGTTTACTGGAAACAGAGGAAATTTACGTACCAACCGATTGCTGCGTAGTCGAATTTGGCACAGATCATCATACCTTTATGGTGCGCACAACCGGTCATGGTGTGCCATACGACGCTAGCGAACAGTGTGAGGAGGGAAAGGAGGGTGAAGGTAAGGGTGGGTGTGTCTACAATGCTTGCCGATGCGGAGGGTATAGAAGAGCCGAAGAATGTAAATATCGTGTTGCCGGTCCACAATAAAAAGGGAACAAAGTGCGTGTGGATATTAACTTGTGAGCGGTCCGCGAGTCGTCAGCTACGATAGAGCGTACTAAAAGCAAGGTAGCACGTACGGGTTTCATTATGCAATGCAAAAATAGACGCGATGATAAGGGGCCATTTACGAAGGGGAATGAATCTGAGTAAACACCAACCAGATGAGAAACACAATGAACACACACGCTAGCGCCGAAGAGTACAAACCGGTATCCATAGGTCACAAGGTGGTTATTCCGCCACTGCATGGGGAGGTCACCGTATGTGATGAGCTTGGCACCGTGTACAGAACGCTCAATTGCACGTGCGATGTCCGACGCTGCCTTTCCCAACACGTCCTCCGTCCGGCTTATAGGGGCACGCAAGACTGCAGAGAGACGATCGGAGGACATCATCGTGTCGATGAGTTCGGAAAGCCTGGTGGTCGAGGGTAAAGACGAGAATCCCATGTGATAAGGTGTGGAGGAGGACAGGTGATGATGAAGGGATTTTAGACGAGTTGATAAGATATCTACATAGTGTTCGGGCCGATGAAGATGGGGAACTGGCAATTCATGGAGACGTGATGTTACTCGCTTGAGATTTGAGGCATCCGACAAGTCGTGAAGTCGGGCAGAAACATAAGTCTCGACGGATGTCGAGTCGAGATTGAATTCCGGTAAATGGGAACGAAGCTCTGCCTTGGTCTGTTTGAGGATTTCAAGACCATCTCTGGCCCATGCTCGAACTTCCTCAACCTTGAGTTCACCCCTGGTGATAGCCTGGCCAAAGTCGAAATCTGGAAGTGGTGATTCTAGTTGTGAAAGAAAAGTTTCTATATCTGTGAGGCAGGAGAGGACGCTCAAGTGAAGAGATGCGAATGCAGCAGCCGGGGAAGCAGACGACATATCAATAGAATCGAGGGAATGGTGTGTGGGCTGACATGATATATGGGGACCCATGGTCAGGACTGAATGGATAAAGGATGGACGCCTATTTGTGCAAGCAACTGGGGACCGTTTTGTTGCTGTCGTCTCGGCCAGCGCCAAGGCTGTGACCCGGACAGCGCGGTGCTCCGGCAATTAATTCATCCCGACTGATAAATATTAATTGATGGACACCTCAGACAAGCGAGAATGAAACCTGGTTGACCGTCCTTGATGCTTCTGTAGCTCTAACGGTTATCCGTCGGCCATTTTGCTATCAACTATCACACGCTTTGTCAGTGGGAATTGACCTTGATGAGTTATACGCTGCGCAAATTGCAGGCACAGAAGTGAACACACCAGAGTAGAACATCCAGGGAAATTTCAATTGCCTTCTCTTGGCTCGCTGACCGTCATCTGTGCTCTGGTAGTCGCTACGGTTACCTACCACACGGTGCGCTCGACACATCCAACACCGGACGGACAACACGCGAAGGCAGCAGAACCCGGTAAAATCGCATTCATTCTATCTATGCCCATTTCTCTTTCCAGCTGAGTATCTTTCCATAAGTACGCTTTTGGAGACTTCGTCATCCGCGGCCAAGTTTGCGCTGCTATTGAACAAGACGGCGGACGCAGAAAAGTATACAAACCACTCTCTGGTCAGTTGCCTCTCTGCATTTCCCTATTTCCCATCACCCTGAAGCTTCGTGATCAGAACTACCGGGAATGTCTGGGATCCCGACGTGACGAGCGATGGCTTTCACGGACGGTGATTTTTATCCTCCTTTTCAAGACCTTTTTCGTCGAGAGAGCGCGCGGGCACCCCTTTCTCACACCGGATCATGACCTAAGGCAGGTTTTATGCAGAAACGCTTTTCCGAATGGCACTTTAGCAGTCTTGGATCCCGTAGCCTGTTCTCCAGAGGATCCCAAGCCAACACACGAGTGTTTGCTGCGGAGCGGTAATACCGTCGGCTTATATGAATCGTCGTCCTGGGAGTAAGCACCGCTTGGCACAAGTGGTAAATGGTATAAAGATGGGACGGTCCATCTAGGACGCGAGAATGCTATACTACCTAAGTACTAAAATAGTCCGAGTCAGATGTGGTATATTATATCGCGATTGTCATCCCCTCGCGAAGAAAGAAGTTCTCAAAAAAAGAGCGAGCACTATGAACACGTAAATATAGCGGCTTTATGCATGTTGATGACTACGCTGCTGGCACGGGACAGACGCCAGAAACAGCACCCGAGACCCCGTACTTTAGCGCAGGGAGGGCATTGCGGTGCAGGGATATCGCCCATACAATAAACAAGTGCCACAATGCGTGCGACCCACCACCAAGCCAGGCGAGGCGGGGTGTATTCGTAGGAAGTAAGCATTCCGGGAAGCGAGTACCATAAAAGATTAGGCCAACGATGTACGACATAAGGGATGGGATTATAGGTCCTACATCAGTCAAAAAGTCAGCCATGGTCGAATAACACGGGGGAAAATATAGAGACGCACGAATGAAAGCGAAGGTTTCACGAAAGGAATAGAGTAAGGCAAGATGCGCAAGCGGAGAAAACAACATCAACACGGACGTAGAGAGGAAGAAAGCGACGCGCCATTTCTGCAAGCATATATCGTCAACCCGTATTGCCGAAAGAAAAATGGAACGATAAAGACCTTGTTCTCTCTCCGACCAAACCAGTCCAAGAAAGCAACCATAGTGCCTCCAAGCGCATTTATTAAACATGCGGTAAGGTATACAGTGCGCGCGACGGTATTGCATTGAAATCCATAGTGGACAATAGTGCCAATACTTCCACTGATTAGCCTATGGTGAAAAAATGTGAGAACACAGGTTGCTGGAAACAGAGGAAATTTGGCCCAGACGTACCAACCGATTCCTACGTAGTCTATTTTGCAGCATATCGTCTTACCTTTAAGGTTCGCACAACCGGTCATGGTGTGACATAGGACGCTAGCAAACAATGTGAAGAGGGAAAGGAGGGTGAAGGTAAAGGTGGGTGTGTCTACAATGCTTGCCGATGCGGAGGGTATAGAAGAGCCGAAGAATGTAAATATCGTGTTACAGGTCCACAATAAAAAGGGAACAAAGTGCGTGTGGATATTAACTTGTGAGCAGTCCGCGAGTCGTCAGTCACGATAGAGCGTACTAAAGCAAGGTAGCACGTACGGGTTTCATTATGCAATGCAAAAATAGACGCGATGATAAGAGGCCATTTACGAAGGGGAATGAATCTGAGTAAAGACAACTGGATGATAAATACGTGAACACGCACGCTAGCGCCGAAAAGCACAAACCGGTATCCATATGTGACAAAGTGGTTATTCCGCCACTGCATGGGGAGGTCACCGTATGTGATGAGCTTGGCACCGTGTACAGAACGCTCAATTGCACGTGCGATGTCTGAGGCTGCCTTTCCCGACGCATCCTCCGTCCGGCTTATAGAAGGCGCCCGCAAGACTGCAGAGACACGATCGGAGGACATCATCATGTCAATGAGTTCGGAAAGCCTGGCGGTCGAGGGTGAAGACAAGAGTCCCATGTGATAAGGTGTGGAGGAAGAGAGGTGATGATGAAGGAATTTTAGACGAGTTGATACATAGTGTTCGGGTCGATGAAGATCATGCTGGGGAACTGGCAATTCATGGAGATGTGATGTTACTCGCTTGAGGTTTGAGGCATCCGACAAGTCGTGAAGTCGGGCAGAAACATAAATCTCGATGGATATCGAGTCGAGATTGTATTCTGGTAGATGAGAACGAAGCTCTGCCTTGGTCTGTTTGAGGATTTCAAGGCCATTTCTGGCCCATGCTCGGACTTCCTCAACCTTGAGTTCACCCCTGGTGATAGCTTGGCCAAAGTCGAAATCTGGAAGTGGTGATTCTAATTGTGAAAGAAAAGTTTCTATATCTGTGAGGCAGGAAAGGACGCTCAAGTGAAGAGATGCGAACGCAGCAGCCGGGGAAGCAGACGACATATCAATAGCGTCGAGGGGATGGACAAGAGCTGACATGGACCTAGATGAAGGACGGAGGCCTATTTGTGCATACAACTGGGGGCCGGTTTGTTGTTGTCGTCTCGGCTATCGCGGCGGTGGTGACCATCATTATGCTGTGTCACGCACAGCGATGCGACAATAAAAATTAATTGTTCCCAGTGAGAAATCGCTTACAGTTAACTAGTGTTGACCCGGGCTCCTCACGGGATCGACGTGTTCACGTTCCACGCATCAGGTTGCAAGATTGTTACGTTGTTACCTTCCTTGCAAGTCATCAGCAAGATAGGAAGTTGCTATGGTAACTAGCCCTAGCCTTAGAAAACTTACCATGCTCTACATGGCAAACTAGACCTAGTGGTTGCCAGTTTTGCACCTAGAGCTAGTTTCACAACTTGAGTCTGGACCAGTTCTTCACACCTAGTTCCAGTTCATATAAAATAGCTATATTCATGAAGCTACAGATAATACATTATACATAACAGTCACCTTTAAGCGCTTTAAGCCCTCGAATACTTCCATTGAAAAGCTCTGGACCACTCAACATCGGGTTCATCGCATAGCCACATCGAGATTGTCGTTATGATCATGTTAGAGCCTTGCAGGGGCCGCAGGGGCGTTGGGATGCCTGATAAAGGGGTGCTTCCCTGTCGGTACGCTGCCAGTGCCTTTTGACTATCCGGAGGCCGGGCCTGGCCGCGAGTCCCGTGTTCCATAACAAAATTGCTGAACTTTTCATGATTGATACGACCCCCATCTAACGCCCAACTCCCATGAGATCAGCCAGGTGTGTTGGCACCACCCGAACGATGCAGCTGAGGATCCGATCCCATCTAATGCTGAACTTGCCATGACGCACCAGTCTGCATGCATCTCTTGATTCTTTACCTGCCTTCCAGGCATACCCCAAAAGATGAAATTGTCGCACCTGATGCAGCAGAACTGCATGCACGACAAGTTCAAGGTATGTTTTTTCCACAGCGTTCCCCTTTATAGGGTCACGCCAGGCCTGTTGGCAGCGTGTTGACGCCCTGGAGGGCTCCAGACGTCTTTCACTAGAAATAATGTGAATGTCTTCTTCCTGCTGGGGGCGCGACCGAACGCAGCAGAACACTATCCACCTCAGACAAGCGAGAATGAAGCTCGGTTGATCATTCTTGAGAACCGCAGGGCATTCCTACTCAGCGCTCAGCTCGGTCACTCCGTGATGCTTCTGTAGCTATAGAAGAAGTGACATTATCGTGGTCATTTTTCTATCAACGTCACAACGAAGCGAACGCTCTGGGAATCGACCCTGAAGAATTACACGCTCCAGAGTGGAACATCCATGGCCGGCAAACTAATATTTACAACTGAGATTTTTAATTGCATTTTCTTTCGACCCGTGGCTCGCTGGAACGTCATCTGTGCTCTGGTAGTCGGTACGGTTACGTACCAGCCTTGAATGACGGGGGGGAGGTTAAGGCGAAACTGAGGCGTCTGTGGAGGGAGGGGAGGTTGACAGAGGTTTGTTTAAAGGGGAGAGAGAAAGGTTGGCCGGGTGAGGTCCTGGCTTGAGGATTGCATTTAACGCTGAAGCGTTTGTGGACAGGACGAGGACGTGGGTTGCGGTGGAGTACGATAGGATAGTTTGGGCAAGGGAGATGCCCATGTCGAAAGCGGCTAGGTTGACGTCGAAAAGGGAGACAGTTTTGCCCAGGGTCGCTCGGTGTGACGGGCTTCTTTACCCAACCACCGCTGCGGCGATGCCGATCGGCGCGTCATCGGTTTTGAGGGCGGCCGCGTAGGTTTTGCGTTCGTCCCCATGTCTGACCCTGGCGTCGAGGGTGAGTCTCTCACCCCAGCTGCTAGGGTTCCAGGGGGGACAGCGTGGGTACGTAGGCGAGGGCCATGGCTGTGAGGCAAGGGTGTATAGGGCGATTCTAGGGACAGGCATGGGAAGGGAAGGACTTCTTGTCGACGGGATGACCAGTTTTCACCCAGACACTTCAGGAGCTGGCTCTCGAAGGAGCCTGTAGAGTCCAAGGGCAGAGTTATCAATCAGCTGTTTAATGCATAAATCGACAGGAAGAATGGCCATCAGTTAATGAAGAGGCTCCCGGGGGGGGGGGCGGTCCTGAAGGCGCCAACACAACGCAGAACCGCTTCGCATACACACACAGAACCGAGACAGAACAGGTCCGATCGAAGAAAGGCCCAACTGTTGCGCTGGTTCCCACACTTTCACCCATACTGTACCTGGGAGTTTCTGCTAGGCCAATGAACAACTCCGACGTTCAGAATTCAATTAACGAGTGAATGTAATTCCATAGGGTATCAAAAGAGTGTCAGAAAAATGAGTGTGTGAACGCAGCTACAGGCGTGCCAGTGTAAACGAAAGGAATGTAGTAATGTCCTAGTAAAGGTGCAAATTCAGTATCAAGGTAAGGATAAGAACACATCGCGCAAGGCTTCCATGTTTGGTGTGCCAACCCCTGTGGGGTAGACGTCAGATAGAGTCGCATACCATATATGTACAGGACTAGAGACTTACCTGTCACCGGGTCCCATCCTTTGGTGCTAGATTTCCGACAGAATCAATATACTTTACTCACACGAGGGCACAAGGGTAGATCAAACGTGTACTCACGCATTAAAACCAATAGTGTCTGCATGTTACAGTGTGGTGAGCCGAAGAAATTAGCAGAGGGGAATGGCAAACAGACTCACCACAGCCTGGGTTACTTCCACTCGTAATGTCGTGGAGCGCCGAGGTGTGATTATAGATCTGCGGAGAAATGTCACAGTACAATCTACCGAGTCCAAGGCATACGCACTACGGGGTTGATGAACCCTGGGGACGTGGTGATAAGTGTACTGACACCTCATAAATAGCATACGGTCACGACTTACCAATTGGCCCCTTGCCCTTATTAAGTCGCGCGTCGTTGATCAACGTCATGATAGATCCAACAACGGGCGCCGATGCGGAAGTTCCATAGAGAAGTATGTGCTGCCCATTGATCGCAGTGACATAATTGGCACTACATCCGAGTCAGTGAATCAATCACATAGCAAGATTGTGAAAAGCTTACCCATTTGCAGAAATGTCAGGGAATGCGCGAACCTAGTAACGTATCAGGGCTCAACACCTATTCACAATGAAGCCACGTCATTACCTTTCCCGAATTGTTGTATTGTTCTGCGGTGTAAGGGGGTGGATAGTTCTTGAGGTACCCGTGGACCGCCGCTTCTTGGTACTTCGGCATAGTGAATATATTGCTAAAGCCACCGCCACTGTAGATGACCTGTTCGCATGCGCTCTCATCCTCAAACACAAACGAGCCAGGGTTGATCTGCGTCGCTCCAACAGCGGTAACAAAGGGGCATGATGCGGGGAACTCGGGATTAAACTTGACGCCAGGTTTACCGTTACCATCTAGACATTGACCGCCGAGTCCAGCCACGCCATTATCGCCAGAGCTATACAATACTGTCGTGCCCATCATGCCAAGCTTGCCGTATTCATTGCACTGGCGTTGAGCATACGCCTCTGTGATGCCAGACTCATCCGCACCATACGAAATAGAAACAACGTAAGGGGGCTTGATGATACCGCATGATCCGGGCTCTATATCACGATGAGTATCAAAGTTGTAGCATCTTGGCTTGGACGTACGATTATAACCCCCAGGGAGAGGGTCAGGGTAAATGACATCCTACAAGAGCAAAGTGAGGAATAAAATAAATAAGTGAAATAGGCTTTTCTACTTACATAGGCAGGGTCATCACCTCCTTCAAACGTGCAAAATGACCCGTCAACAGCATCCAACCAGTTGTTAAAAAAAGCTCCTACCAGTCCAACAATATCAGTCAAAGCCTCCACTGCAATTCTCAAAAAACAGACCTTTAACCATATCCCCAGTTTGAAGTAAAGTGATGGGTGTGGGATCAGTTAACACCATCGCGTATTCTAAGTCGAGATCGCTCTCCGCATTGTACTCCACTGACTGGTTCTGCGTCTGGGGAGTACCTGCATTCGAAGATTGACCTGGTGTAAAATTTCAAGACATTCTGGACCACCTACCTCCGTCAATCGAAACAAGGGTGGGTCGTTGCCCCACTTGTGAAGGGGAGAATTGCTAGGTGGGAAATCAGGGCGGGACCGGAGAGAATTGGATGAATGGTGCCGACCGGAAGAACATGTCCAAGTCACTGGAAGATACGCCTGTGGAGTAAACTCGACTGGATTATATCAAAATAGGCCGAAAAGGACGTAGACGCGGAGAACACACCAATGCCGAAAGAATTCGAATCCGCCCTCTGTGGTTCGCAGTCCATCTGGTACAGAGCACGCAGACACTCCGGGGTGGTGAACCGATCACAAGATGCCAGATCTAAGATGTCGGACGCGGTCACTATGACGTCTTTCGTCTTGGGTCCGTTCTTGGAAGTTGGCAGGCCCAGGTTGCTGCGCTTGCGGAGCAGAGCTGGGTCGTCAGGGATGCGGTGAACAAAATGAACCGTTGGTTTAATCAGCTCTACGTGCTCGTGGACATGGTCAGGCACTGAGTAGGACTCGCAACCTATCATGGATATGAGTAAGACATGAGATATCTGGGCAGCATAAATCGTAAAACGGACTGATCTGTTCGTGACCCGACGGATGGGTGTACACGTGATATTCGGCGTCCAGGAGGTCTTCAACCTCAGCAACAGTCGCGTTGACCTCAATCCAACTGTTACTGAGCGAGATGCGAATACGGTCGGGGTGTAATCCTGAATCACTTAACCACGTCTTGACAGTGGATATAGAAGCATTGCTGGGAGCGAAGTAATTGGCGACTCGCTCGGGGACCAGTGTTGACCATACGTTGGGGAGTCAGGATGGGCAATGGACATAAGTAACTCCTCAATTTGGTGTGCATTTTGCTGTGTCAGGCCAATGCGAAGGGGCAGAACTTTGTGGGGCTCCAACCGACGTGTCTGGGCCCATGTGACAGGGTGGCTAGCGCGCCTCTCATGAAGGACAAAGTTGTGGCGGCGTGAAGAGCTCGGTGCAGCAGCCACGAGGGCACAAATGGCCAAGACCTGGAGGAGAAGGAAAAAGTGCATGGGGGACAGTAGGCTACAGAAATGCTAGCCGGCATGTTTTATATTGTGACGGGCGGATTGAAAAAGCGCATGACAGAAACACTAGCGGGATATTGTGATGGGCGGATGTCGATTCCCCCCCCATGTGAACGGCGGGTACCAATGGGTGGGCCAGAGCCGCAGAGCCTGAGGCCATGGGCACTTATTGGACTGACAAGTTAAATGGAATTACTGGTGTAATACAGTAAGTTTGATCCGTCACGATGATCTACGCATCGGACCCGACGCTTGTTCGACGTCTGACAAGTGCTTTGACGTGAGAATGCGACTAGAGAAGAACTAACCGTTAAGCGTTAAACACAGCACACCCGCCGGCCCGAGCGAGTGATCCAATCCACAAGTCAAATTTGTGGCTGTCTCCTCGCTTTGTCGTCTATTGCTTTGTCCACAATGCCACAAACTGGCCATGCTCTCCCCTTTAAATGTCTCGCAAGACACATTATTTCTCGTTCCAAACTCACATCCCACCTAATTTTTGTCTCCCTCAATGTCTCAACCCCACTTGGATGCCCTCAGCGACGTTGTGGCTGAAATGGTGTCTCACCTTCTGCAGGAGCAACTCGCTCCCATTCTCAGCACTTTGAAAGAGCACGCCAGACTTCTAGATTGTCACACTGCCCTACTCAACCACAGCACGGTCATGAATCGGTACAACATCGGCAAGCTCGACGACTTGCGGGAACTTCAAAACAACGAAAAGTTGGTCGCACCCGTTTTTCTTTTTCTCGCCACAACACACATCTCACCTTTGATAATGCAGCTTCATGTTACAGTTTTGTGTCCGCCCAGAGCGACGAAGTCACCCCACCTATCACAACCCGCCACCTGCACCACGCCTCCGACGGACTAACACCGTCGTAGACGTCGCATCGTCACTCCTTGGGCCTTGCCCCAACCGCGCATCTGGCCCGTTGAACGAACCGTCATCGTCAGACTCGGCAGAGTCAACTGACCCCTCCCCTGCGACGAGCACACCCGATGGGCCAGCTCGGTCCCCCTCGCCTACACCGACTGAACCTGCGAGCCCCCCGCCCACTTCTCCGCGAGCCCCCGCCGGCCACCGGCGACTGCGACGGGAGCGTGCTTTCGGTGACGTGTCTGACCCCATGTGGACCACGTCCCGCGAGCTCGACCTCGACATTGTGCTCCCTCCGCCTCCTCCGCCACCTCCCTACGTCATGCCACCAGCCTACACTGAAGAAAACCCGACGGCGCAGAATGCCGCCACAACAATTGGGCGCACGTCGCGGGCCGTCCGATCTGCCCCTGCGGGCGCACCGCAAGTAGCCACCCCACCCCCCTCCCAGTCCGACATCGTGGCCTCAGGTCCGCGTCGCTCTACACCCTCGGCACCTGCCGTAGCAACGGCAGTAACAGCACCAAGGACTGGCAACCCTGAACCTGTTTCTGAGGCTGGTCCATCACGGTTGAGCGAGAGGGCCGCGGGGAAGAAACGCTGCCGCGATGATGATGATGATGAAGGCGACAATGCGGAAGCTTATGCGGGACCATCGGGGTCCGGTACTGGTTCCGACTCGAGAAACGACGAACGCGAACGCAAACGTCTAAGAGCGGATACGACCATCTCCCTTGAACGCTTGCCGCTCAGCGAAGAACTCTTGGAGCGCGCGCGCAGCTGCTCGTATCCCGAGCTGACACCTAAAGAGCGTCGGTACCAGTATGAAAAGTTGAGATCCTTGAAGAAGTTATTCCGTCCTGGTAGCACTGGCAAATAGTTTCGGTCCAACCTCAGACGTCCCTTTGGTTCCATTTCTTTTTCCCCTCGCTTCTGTCTCTGTCTCTGTCTCTGTTTCAGTTTTGTTTTTTTTCTTGTTGTTGGCTGCCTTCGCATGGACCTTTGTTTTCTTTGTTCAGTTACCTATGTTCTGTATTCCTAGCCAGCTTACTCTAGCGGACTGTACTGTATCTCTTGCATCCTGCATCTGTTGTTCCTAGTACGTAACAGTATAATACATACCATAATAATCAGGTGCAGTCGAAATGCTCAATTCCTGTCTTGGAGGATGCATCCCTGTTCCACCCCCCTCTGGTGGCTTGGTGACTTGTGATTTAAAAGGTCCCCCAGGTTCAAGAGCGGGGAAACTCAAAGTATGGGTGTTCTTGATGTACTTGTTTGGACTGGGGCCTTGTACACACTAGAAATATTCTCTGTAGGACTGTGTGGAGGTACATTTTTGTCGAGGTTTGTACTGAGTTACTCTAAAGATACCCAAGGAAAGGACAAGGACCCAAGGGCATTTCGCTGACTAGTAATTTGGAAGCCAACAAAGCGCGTGCACAATAAGTTGATGGTAGCCGTCAGGGAACATTGTTCCGTCGGCTACTTATAAGAGTAGATTGTTGTGCGCGAACGATAGAGTGGAGAGGTTTATTGTATTATGGGTTGTGCTGTGCGGTGATAAAGCGTAGACATGCATATATTTATTTATAGATTCTAAGTTACTTTTTCGGGGGCGGTCACCTCCACACTCTCGGAGGGCTTCGCTTTTTACAAGCCGACAGGCGCGCTTACCGCTTCAGCGATCCCAGCACTCAAGGCGAGCGCTGTATCCTGGTACAGATCACGAACTTGCACCGACACTGGGTCCACAACGGTCCGCAGGGCAGCGAGCACAGCGCTAGCAGTCATCTGCAAACTCCATAGGCTGACCGTCTTGACGCGGTGATTGAAGTTAGCCTGGGTAACGTGATACGCGAAAGCGTCGTAAACTTTGAGGGCGATATCATCCATAAGGCCGGCTACGGCGATGCATCACGTAAGAAACAGCCCAAGCCCCGGTTAAAGCAACTCACTTTCCCACATCTAGAACTTCATCGTAAGAGGTGGTAGAAGCTGTAACGATTGGAACGTACCGTCCAAGAACCATCAAAGTGCTCCACGCCCTTAACAACACGACAATGAACAGGGATCAACGTGCGATTAGCACTGTTGGAAAAGGTTTCAGCATTCGTACAGTCACTTCACAATATCAGCGAATCACTTCATGAACGCTACGATCGGCCGAATGAGGGCGTTTGAACTATAACTGAGCTCATTGGTCCATATCGGCACTGCAGCCTTCAGGTCTCGGAATCGTAAATCAATATCGATCACAACTTTGTCCGATTCTTGTCCGTCACCTTCACCGTGCCTTTGAGGCACGGATAGGGGCGGCTTGGCAAGTTCTCGTTGTCCTGGGATGCGTTCTGTGACTACTGCGACAGCCGTGGTAGCAAGTGCATCTATGAACACGTTAAGCGCATCGGCGCTGGGGTCTCGTGGGAACTTGATGTCCAGTACCGCATCCAATTTACCAGAAGTAATCCAGGAGATAGGGCCTCTTCAGTAGTCATCGCCTGCAGATGGTCGATGTTGACACCATCAATCCGGAATCGTGACTAAAAACTGTTGAAGTTATCGAGAAAAGCTGATGAAACCATCCTCACCATTGTGGACCATCCACCATCTTTGGCATCTTGTTCATTCGTTCTTCCGATACTTTGCGGGCGGTGCAAACTGAACAAACAGTTGTCGAACTGTCCTACGACACCTTCTGACTTCAAAAAGTCATAGAACAGCCACTGCTTGCGTAATATGCCAACATCTGCACGGAAAATCGAGAAGGTATAGGACGGAAACCACCAGCTGGTATACGTTGATAAGAACATCCTCCAATGTAAGTGATTCGAGCTCAAAGTCGCCTTGCTGGGCCTTATGGCGAAGAATGTGGTCAAGGTCAAGAGACCACTGAACTGAGCGTCGATCTGAGAGATAGGTTGGTAAGAAGGTACGAAAGGATAACGAGCAATGCCCACCAAGGACGCCACGGACACCTTTGACAACGGCATCCTTAACGAGGCCTTTGCCATCGAGCCAACGCCAGAGACTAAGCGTAACATCAATGCTATCAACGTTCAAGTCAAACGTAGACCAGGTGATGTCTTCGGCTGAATGCTGGTGCTTATGCTTATCGCTACCGTCCTCTTCATCATCTATCCTATGGTTGGCGGATGGTTGCTAATATCGTAACCCAACGCGGCGGCATGAACGGCCCTGCCACTTTCGTGTCGCTCAATGGTATCGGCCTTGGGTCGCATGGTGATATACACATTCTTGAACGATATACGGGAGTTTTTCCACTTTGGCACTATAGCAGACTCAAAGATGATAGTGACGCCTGTTTCAGAGGTGAGATAATCGCTAATCGCACGAGCGACGGAAGCTACAATAATTTGCTCTCAGTGCTGCACTTCCATGTGACGGTGAGATGCAAATACCTTGCAAGCGAAGACTGTTCACTACTGCAAAACGACAGAAAAGAAAGTCGTCCTGATGAGAATCGAATAAGTACTATGAAGGAAACAGTGCTGACACCACTAACGTTCCAATTAAAATCCAGAGTCCCTGACCAACTAAGAACCAGGTAACGAAGGCGGAGATGTCGTCTGCATTGAATTTGCGGAAATTACGAATAAAAACCAACGAACACGGACGCGCATGCGCTGAACAAATCCATTTGCGACGTGAAGAAAGTCGTCGCGGGAGGGTCGAGAAACATGTGGAAGCGACTTTGCAAGTCGACGAAAAAAGGCCGGATAGTTGTTGTCAATAGATGTACTATTGAGATGTGAATTGTGATGATCAATGGGAGTAGATTGTCGTAAAGGTCCTTGTGGTTCTGGGTTTGGGATTCGAGGCGCGGTATGGGGGGGAGAACGGTTGTCACGTACACGACATGAAGAGTGGAATTGAGACGAAGGGAAGGAGAAAACAGGGAGGAGTCGGTGGGTCGTGTGACCTGGCTGGAGAGAGTGGGCGAGTGAAAAATTTGTGGATAAGAGAATAGCGGTCAAAATGTGCAATATTGGCTGCGCGACTAGAGTGTTTAATAATCAAAGTACTGCGAGACATCAAGCCAGCATCGAGGGAACCACCACTTTCTCTGAGAGAGTCCCACAAATTTGGAATACTCACCCGTGGGTACGATTACATAAACCATATGTGACCCCTTACGGCTGACTCACAGCCATTCTCTCCTCATCCAACAGCCGTCACTATGAGCCAGCTTCCAATCCCACCCCTTCCTACGGTTCAACTACTCCTTCTCCTAGATCTCCAAATGCCCCATTGTATTCTGGCATAAGGTATCACGATGAGCCAGGTTCAAGTACCGGTATATACAACCAACCTGCACCGGACGATCTCCCTGACGATTTCAAGGTCTGTCTCTTTTGAGCCACCTCATCCCATCCCATCTTGACTCTTTTTACACAGTATGGTGTATCTGTTACCGAAAGTTCCCCGGAAATCCGAAATGCTTTCGTCCGAAAGGTCTATACCATCCTTTGTGCGTCGTCAAGCCTACCTCTTCCCGTCTCTATATAACTGATGCTCGCCTTCACTCTAGTTGCTCAGATCGTAAGCATTCTTCAAGTATTATGTGCCTTTGCTTTCACACTTGATTTACGTCTCTGGATCAGCTCGCTACCACTATTGTCAGTGGTCTGTTGTCTCAATCCAGTTCTGCCGTGTTTTGGGTTCAGAACCAGTCAGTGTTCTTCTCTTTTCTTTCTACCTACATTCACCGACAACACTACAGCCTCTGGGCCTTCTATGTACCCCTCTTTGGGACCCTCGTCGTCTTGGGACTCCTGTACTGGAAGCGCCACAGCCACCCCCTCAACATTGCTCTCCTTGCAATCTTTACCCTCATGGAGGCCTTCACCCTCGGCGTGGTCACCGCTTTTTATGACAATGTTATCGTCCTTCAGGCGTTGCTCATCACGACCGGTGTGTTCCTTGGCCTGACACTCTTTACGTTACAGAGCAAGGTAATTGAATTGCTCCGTGTATTCCGGCACCTGTACAATGACCCGCTTTTAGTATGACTTCTCGGGCATGGGGCCATGGCTATTCGGCGGCCTTCTTGCTATGGGTATGTTTGATCCTATGCTACCCGAACGCTCGATCTCATTATGTGGCAGTGATGACAGGCCTCGTTGGCGTGTTCATACCCTTTAGCTCGACCCTCAATCTTATATTCGCCATTGGAGGTACTCTGCTCTTCAGTGGTTATGTCGTCTACGACACATACCTCATCAATAACCGACTCTCTCCCGATGAGTACATCATGGGGTCAATCAGCCTTTACCTCGATTTCATCAACCTCTTCCTCAATATCCTCCGTCTCCTGAACAACATACAGGATCGTTAAGCAAAATTTTGTCAGGCCCAAGTTGGTTTTTATTGTTCCTTTTATATGCTTTTCCTGATCGTAGCGAAGAACTTTGTAATGTAGTGAATTGTATCCCTTTGGAACGTTTAACATCCTGTGCAGTTCGCACGTCTGATGGCAACATCACAAACCGAGCGTGTGAGGGGTGGTGATAATCTTGAGAGCGATTGATTGACACGTGTATTGTTCAAAAAAGTACAACAATGACTTTCTGTTCATTGAAATAGCCTGCAATATGATCCCCTACTACGCATAACTCTTCCTTTTGATCTCCTAGCACCTCTCTCTTGTTCGCTTTGGCGAACCGTAGCTGGTGACCACGGCGCGTCTTGTGCTCGACCATGCGGCCCTACTCCCTTGAGTGCTAGATCCCTTCATGGTAGATATATGCGTTAGTGCCGATGCTGAGCGCTGAGCAGTCGGGCGGTGACACGCAAACATGCGACGACAACGACGAGAAAAGCGGAGACCTGTTTTGCGGTTTAGCGGGTTTGCCCGGGTTGCAATGTTTGTACCGTATCGACATATACTGTCGTTCTCACAAAATAAAATTTCTTTGCTGGTGGTGGTGGTGGTAGCTGCGAGGGAAGAGAAGAGATTGAAAAGGCCGAACACAACGGACGAGCACAATAGTTAGTTGGAACCATATTGCCGCGGTTATCTTGCCGATGCGTGGCACTCGGCGAGCTATTGTCTTGGAAGCGCTGGTAATTGGCGCTGTGCTATCTGAAGGGCGTCAGTTTGGCTGCCTACCTGTCGCCTCGAGTCCGTAGTCTTCCGGCTGTCGATCATGGGTGGTCGGAGGGCATGCACCACGACGGATAGATGCTGTAACATTGGGATCCATATGAATGGGTTAAGAGGTAAAAGGGTGTGATAGATGACGACACGCACTCGAGCTTCGGCAAGGCGGCGGGCGGCGTGCGCGCGCTGTTAGGAAACTGGAAGTGTCGGCCACGGCGCGAAACCTGGATCCGGCATGAAAGCGAGGTGAGCTCCACAACGCTGAGGACACCAGCGAAGACTGTCATTCTGAACGGCTTGGTATTCGCCATGTGATCAGTTGCGGGCGGTCTCTCTCATCGTCTGACGCACGGGTGGGACTCGGAGTAGCTTGCTGGCTTGCGAAGTAGTGTTGGACATTTCTCGACCACAGTACAGATGAAACGCATCACGTGCCCCTTACGAATCCCATGATGGCCTCTTTACGGTCGTCGACTGAGGTAAGCTGTTGACACTGCTGGCTGGGCACTCATCGACTAATTGGTTTACGTGCAATAAGCCACCTGTCACCTGTGAGGGTCATGAGATAGGCCAACTCTCTTTATGGAGTTCACACAATTGGAGATTACGAAACACATATGAAACACATATATCTCATGACAGGTCGTCATACTGGATACAGGATAGGAAGGATACAAAATACGGCGCACGTCGTTTCATAGACAAATCAGGATACACCAGGCCAATGGAGCAGAGCAACATAGGGCAACTCTAATACGACCATCAAGTAGGCGTCAGCCCAGCTATTCGGCGAGATCGTCAAGTAGAAGTGTTGGGTGGATACTGCTTTCGTTTGTGTGGCGATTTATTGAATGGGTGAGAGCCAGAGCCAGCGTAATCAGCATCCTTAATGAAACGTCTCGAGAAGGGTGATTTGGCGGCGGGATAGAGATTAGCAGGCATGACAGGGCCTGGGTGATACGGCTGAACATAGGGAGTCGGGTGGGTGGTTGGTTGTGGGGGAGGGAGACGACGTGGTGCATAATAGATGGGAGAAGGGCGAGTATGATAAGCCTTGATCAAGGGAGAGCTCAAAAGAATGAAGAGAGAAAGAGCGACAAGAGGTAACATGCCGATTAGGGTGTGGTTGACAATAACAAAAGAGTGTGTTCCTGAAAAAGGGGTTATTCGCCTTATTTATACTAGGTGAGGCTTGACATTTCCTTTTGGGGGCGAATGCTTGTCTTTGAAGCCACTCCTTGTCCACAGTGACAGTGTGTTAGGGTTCCCCGTATAACACACCCCCTCCCCTTCCACTCCACTCTTTAACCTTTTTCAAGTCTTGATCTTTACTTCCACTTCATGACTCGGCTCATGTCGGATATTTGCCATTTTGGCCTTCAAGATTGCTTGCAAGATCCGTCCACGTTGGACGTTCTCATTTCAAAGTCTATTTCCACTCCCTCGATCATATCACCCAGTCCTGGCACCGGTTTGACGTCGCTTCCGGATGATGTCTTACTCCTTGTGATTAGTCTCATCGGTGTCGAAGATATCCTCGCACTCAGAATGGTATGAATACCCACGACTCTGACTCGGTCTTGATCGGTCCCACCAGATCTCTGATTCCCTCCTTTCACAGACATCCAAACGCTTCTCATCCGTCACCAGGCAACGCTGGGTATGGTCAGATGTGCTCAAGCATCATGTCATCGACAGAAGATTACCTGTACCGGCCTTCATCGCTGATCTCAAATCTCTCTCCGCTAAAGAACTCGAAGTCCGTGCAATACATGCCTCCCGCTTCCACAGAAACTGGTCCTCATCTCACCCCCGCTCGATGCGAAATGTAGAGTTTTTCGCTAGGGAACTGACCGCCGAGGAGGCTTCCTCACTCGAACTTTCCACCGTCCACCCCCACCCCATCTCCCATGTCTTTTTCCCCCCAGGTCATCACGGCGAGCTCCTTATTACGGTTGAACGTGACCGTGTGGCATGCTGGGAGGTCCCTTTTGAAGGCTCAGAGGTTTTCCTTATCGCAGAACGCCACCTCCCCAGCTGTGTCATCGATGGGCTTGTCGTCAATGAAGATCCTGACAATGAAGCCGTGCTCTTTGTCATGTTCTCCCGACTTACTGGGTCGGTGTACGATATCACGGCTGAAGTCTGGTCCTTGGACAAGTTCCATGGTTCCTTTGTAACACTTGGATCTGAGTGTTTGGCGCGAAATGTACCGCGCCGCCTTCCTCCCATAACACGTTTGTATGGTGACTTGGCCCTCCTCGGGGACCCAGTCATACTGTGGAACTGGAAACAGAAAGGTCACTTTTTCTCGATGAACTCTGGAAATATTCACCCCTCTCCCACGGTCAGCCCTCCCCTTTTACCGTGTTTAGACCTATTTCTGAACTCATTGAAATGACTTCAGCCCGACCGCGTTCTGACGGTGCAACTGGTCCGGAACCATTTGCTTGTCGTCCGCCAATCGCACATACAGCTGCTACCAACCCCAGGGTTTGACGAAACTGGACGTGCGGTGCAAGGTCTGAGTACCTTCGGAGCTTTTCTGCATGTTCAGGACCCTGCGGTGGAAGCTGTTGTCATCGTTCACGAGATGACAGACGAAGAACGGGAAGCTTGGCAATTTAATCCAGTCACTATTCTCATGCGAGTCACAACCGACGACGGCCACACGATCCGGAAATATGACCTCCTTCCCCGTCCAGTCGCCTCGCCCGAGGAAGCGGCCGAAAATGAAATTCATGATGAGCCGGAAACAGCCCGACGTCCTAGGCCAACAGATAGCCCATGTACTCTCCCTGTGCGACCTTCTCAGATGATAGAGGTGTCGCCGTCGTGCGGTAATCTCGTAGTTGGACAGAATGGAAAAGGATTCTGGATGGAGACGCAGAACTTGACGCGTGGCCACAGCACGTTCCCGGCCCGATGTTTCGTAGGTTTCGATGTGACGAGTCATCTCATTCCGGCTCGGGAATCGCAGCCATCACGTTGGGAGAATGTATTGGAGATCCGGAAGAATGGATTGTATAAATCTCGGGTTGGGCCAGGGGAGATTCATGAGCGGAAATATCGGATACTAACTTCATCGCTTGAAGATACCGTTGGGCGGATTGCGATTGGTAGACGTGATGGCAAAGTTGAGATACTGGATTTTGCTTAGTACTACTAAGTTGCTGTTTTTAGTAAACCAATTCAATGGTTTGTTTTTATTTGTACATACCCTTGCCCTTGCCCCCGTGTGCCATGCCAGTGACCGAATATATGCGCGTTTAATTGCGATGTTTTCCCTCTTTCCGATGGACAGTATATTCGCAATCAGTCTTGGCTTCGCTCTTCGTCTCGTTGTAGATGCCGCCGCCCATCGCAGTTTTAGAATCGGGGCTTCCCTCATCGGCCTTTGGGAGGGTGCAGTCCTCTATCATTTCCTCGAAAAATGGCCCAGATCCGTCGATCCCTATGTCGGCTTAGCCTTCCGTCTTTTCGTCGACTTTCTCTTCACAGAGAGCGTTCATCGCCTCACCATCGTCCTCCTTTGGACCGGCCTCGGCTTCGTCATCTCCGACGTCTCCCCCGCTTTTTGGTATGACAAGAGTCTCCGCACGTTTTACCGTCGCACCCGTCGCTTCATACGCCATTTTGACTGGAATTCGCTCAAATTCCCACTCTCCTCTGCCACCATTTCCCGCGTACGCTTCAACGAAACTTCTCCCGCCAACCCTCCCGGATCCACACCATTACCCTCTCGCAGGCACAGTGTGCCAGGCAACTTGCCCGGCTATTCCTCCCCATCCATCTCTACCGACACCACCGCTCCACCCATATCTGCCCCTCGTCGACCAGTTCCTGCAACTTCCCTTCCACCCAGCGCGCTCCGTGCGGCGGGCCGCCCCCCAAAGCCATCTCAAATTCCTCCGTCAGCTTCGAGGTCATCCCGCCTGCCTCCGAGAAAACTCCGATCGACGATGACAATGACGATGATTTCTACGAAGATCAACCACCCCAACCCCGCGGTGGGGAATATGCACCCATGTCCCGGACGCCGCCACCGCCCATCATCGCTGTGCCTGTGCCGGAACAGGGTGGCATGGCCAGCAGCGGCGAACCGCCTTCGTCCACTTTACCCGTCTCTACGAACATTGACTCGCTCCTACCAGCGTCAGACGTCAGCAAGACAGCCATAGACGAACCGGCCTCGTCCACACTTGACGCCACAGCCAACATTGCCAATCTCCCCTTGTGCCGGACCTCCGCAAGACGGCCAGCGGCACTACGCTCCCCCCCGCCAATATCGACACGCTCCCAGAAATTGTCGAACCTGAACCTGAACTGCCCGACCACGGCGACGACCATCTCGAAGTGGATTCGGACCCACCACCGCCCTTCGAGCAAGCTGCGCCCGCACCTACTGCGCAGCCGAGACCGTGGGGTAGGGAGAAACTCGTGGTGCGTAACCCTGAGCAGTGGGACGGAGACAGTGCCAGGACGAGCATTATCTCGGGGGGCAATCGCAATCGATCATCGTAAGGGCCAACTTGCTCAGGGAGCAGGCAAAGGAAGAGGAAAAAGAGCGGGATCGCTTGCATGCGGAGCAGAAGAAAGCGTACAGTGAAAAACGGTATGGAGATGCTATCGTGTACAGAGTGGAGCAAGAGGAAGCCAACGAACGCGCGATGAATCTTCATCGACGAGCCTCGGATCGATTTTACAAGGGTATGTCTGCGTCGTTTGTGTTTTCCAGGATTGTTCTCATGTGTATGTGTGCCTTTTTGGTGGATGGCAGCGCATAATACCCAGCAAGAGGAACGTACGATTGACGTGCATCGCCTCAAGACGAGAGAAGCTATTCGAAGAACGGAGATGCGATTCGCGACGGACTGGTTTCTGGCGACACACACCTCCGTTATTTGTGGACGTGGAAACATTCAGAGAGGGGATTCCCGTGTTGAAACTGGCGCTTATCAACGCAATGGAACAGTGCGTCCTCTCCTTTACCCGCTTCCATCAAGCTAACCAATTTTTATGGTCGTAAAAAGACATAGGATAGAGACGGAGGTGATCAAGTGAACGAAGGGGTTCTCATTATCAATTGCCCGTCTCATGATACACCTATACCTTGTTCGTTTGGTATGCTTATAGAGGCCCATGCTCGAATTCGATTTTATTGTTTTCGGTGCGTCACCCTCGTATTTATCTCGCACGGATGACTTGTCGTGACGACCTTCTGAATGTATTACTACGATTGTTGTTCTCGAACTTTTCGACAGCGAAGCATGATTACGATCGTGTTGTGTTTTTAACTTCATGTCACATACATACAATGCAGCAGGGTGTAACAAGGGTACACACTTTTATCTTGTCATCGCAAAGCCACCAGTCGAGAGCGACTATGGAACCGACGCGGAACATATCGTAAAAATCAAAGTGGCAGCGCCACACCTGCGTGACGTTGTTGACCTGCACGCTCTGCACGCCGCCGTGCCTCGCGCGACCGTCCCGTTCACAAAGCGTGCGTCGAAACCGGCCACGGTGACCGTCGTGCTCGTGTTCAAAGACCGATTGTGCGCTGTATTTAGGCACCATGGGTGAGAGCACCAGGAGCTCGCTCGTTCCAGGCACTGTGACAACCAATCAACGGGTTTTTTAAAAAGGAAAGGAAATGCGACGTACCGCGGTAGAGACCGAGGAGGTGCCATACATCAGATCGTTGGGGAGGGATCGATCTATCTCACAGGCGGCATAACCCGTCATGTCGGTGGTGAACTTTACCTTTATTCATATTTTCCTGGATCAGGTGGTACGCTCAATTCACGCAAAGATGGAGACTGAGGCCCACGATGCCAAACGGGACAGATGCTCCTGGGCTGTCTGGGACGAGCCTTGTGCAAGAATATTAAAGATCAGGCACCAGTCCTAATGAAGGGATTAACAAAGGCGGTATAATCGATGACCGATGCGCTAGAAGGAGCTTCGATAGCTGCTGAGACACCTACGCTGGACCTCGGGGGAAGGCTGAGCAC
>WTXI01000455.1:0-24349 GCA_022376515.1 Lactifluus volemus
CTTGGCTGCTATTGAGTGTAGATGCATTGCCACGACCACAGGCATTTTCTTCCTCTCTTAGCTTCGAAATACGCAAACCTCACCAGATAGGAGACCAAAGTCAGGTCACTCGAGTGGGCTGTTGCGACCTGACTTTAGTCTCCTAAGAGCATAGCGTGAAGTGAAGTGAAAGCCCCTACAAGGAGAAAACATCCCTAAAGTTTACTTACGAGAACGCTAGGCCTTGGCAAAAAAAAAAAAACTGAGAAAATATGAAGGGTCCGCAACAACAATCGATAGAGCGGCCTGAGGATTCCGATTGGTGGAGGTAACACGGAAGGTTCCAATTTCCAGAAACGTTCCCATCTTGAGTATTTCGGGGAGTGGAGATGGATTTTCAAGTGATAGCGTGTTCAGTGTCATGTAGGAGGGGGGGGGTGGACCGCGCGTGGGTTGCGGCACATAGGATAGTCCAATATGTGCAACCCGTAGAATGGATCTTCATGTAACTGGTGGAATGTATCTTCGAAGTGGTGTAACACAATGAAAAAATGGTGAACGAGGGAGAGAATGAAGTGGGGAGCGCTTCCATTCCCGTTCCGGGGCTCCACCGCCTTTGCTAGGATTTCGTTCCAATTCACACAGAATTCGTTCTGCACTCCAGCAAGATCGATCGCTTGGATGTTGAATCCAGAAAGTGATGGTAGGATGTATTTTGCAACGGCCCAAGAGGAATCTGAGATCTGGGGGGCGATGAGGATCCAGTTGGCAAATAACAAGTTATCGCGCTTGTATGAGTAGCTTGTATCAATGTCCTGGTTCGATAGGCGTAATTGTTTTGCAGCGAGTTTGAGCCAACCGTCACTCTGACCCTCCTCGAATCTGGCCACCAGAACGTCCGCAATAATCACTTGTGCAAGTAATCCAAACTTCCCGTCTCTTCTATTCTGACTTAGAGATTGTCCCACATCAATGGTTTGCACGACCCTTCGGTACTCGATCTGAGAAAATAGGTCCAATAAGCCTACACCATTGGCCAGATCTGCAAAGTTCAGGTACGTTTTGAACTGATTCATTATGCTTTGGTTGGAGAGTGAAGAGGGTGGGAAAGTACGCTTCATGAAAGCCACCGAGACAGAAGAAAACTTCATGGCGTCCAAGGTCGCGAGAACACCACCGGGGTCCGGGACGATGTTCGAGCCATAAAAGTCGTAGATGTCGTTGAAAAGCTGAACCCGTTGACGATCTGAGGCCAGGACATGGGCGTCAAGTGTCCAATTCAGGATGAAGCTGTCAAGCGTCGACGAATTGTTGGTAACATTCTCTGCTACAATCTTCTCGATACCTTTAGAAAACCCCAGGGAATATTTAGCAGCACGGTCACGAAGGCGGTTCGAGGAAAATCGGGCTAATAGCCAGCCATATATTTGAAAGATCCAAGAGGAAAATGGGGAATAGTATGGGCTATCCACCCGCAGTATTGGTGTGATTGTGATGATCAGGTACGCCATGGCAGCGACGGCGATCCATCCTAATACGAAGTGAAAGATAGTGCGATTGATATTGAAGAGGTATATGAGAAGGCCGGTGAAAAACAGGAAGAGGGAAGTGTGTATCAGGAGGGTCATGAAGTCTGACACCGATGAGAAGCCCAGCTTATTGACACCAAGGGAAAAGTATGCATGAATCCGGGCCACGTCGTGTGGCGTATGCCCTAGGTTCTGGGCGATCCGAAGGTATCGGCGGGCCCATTGCTGTAACATTAAAGCCAGTATAGCAGAAGTAAGGCCGATAATCAAGCTCAAGAACCAGAGAGTATTGACAACGACGACGTATTTCTGGGGAGAGAAGGGCGGCGGAGTAGCTTCCGTGGGTGGTTGAGATGGGTTGGTGTCGGCGTGAAGCTGAAGCTTATAGATATTTTCAAGGTAAAATGCTGAGATGTCCTGGGGGTTTTGCTTGAGGTCGAGGACAGTCACGGCGAGCAATACCGCAACAGAAGCAGAGAATAGACCAGTCTATGATTGACTTGAGGCGATGGGAATGTTTGTTATAAAATGACGACTCACAAAGACAAGAATGCCGTCAGCATCTTTCTGCCAGCTTTTTGCCATCTTCTTGTGTTCTTTCTCTGCCATGCGGGAATAATTGTTGAAGACAGAAGCTGAGCTGTCAGCGAGTTCAGGCGGTTTCCCCACGAATGGGGCATCTCCTGTGCGTATTTGAGAGATTAGCGAAAGCAAGGCCAAGGGAGAGGTAAACATACTGGGGTTCTCAAGGCCAGCCATTAAAAATCTAGTACGGCGAGATGAAATGTATGAATCCTTCGTGGATCGAGGAGCAAGGTGTATGTAGAGAAGAACTTGAACTCGAGATGTGCGCCATGATAATCGGCTAATAGCTTTTATTCTTTGACGTAAAGGTAGGTAGCCAATAGCACAAAGCCCTTAAAACTTGAGGCGCCAAGTCGCGTGAATTTCGCGCTTCGCCAGGGGTCCGTGAATCGTGAATCGCCGTCACGCCCCCCTTCTGGCCGCGGGCGATTCACAGTTGTGGTGACACTTCACTTCCTGTACCATGATAGGGATTCAAGCATCGAACGAGGATCTTTGGGAATCCAAAGATACTTGAAATTAAATTCGGATGTTGTCATTCCAAGTGACTCTTCAGCAACTTGAAGCGGGCACTCGTCTTAGATAACCATTTCCTACATTGGTGTGAAGAACATCTCATCTACAAATTTTGACGGACATTAGTATCGTAAATGTAATTCCGTTAGGTATCCTCGTATGTCGAAAAATGTACACCTCAGAACCACCGATTGGGCGAGAGGCCGACGCGATCAAGGATGTCTTTGAGACTGTCCGGTACAATAGAGCCAAGCGCGGTAGACGGCCTGAGCTTCACGGGTGTCGCATCTATTGGTAAGCTACAAGGACAAAATGCGATTAACATACAAGGGCGGTAGGTGAAGAGGAACGACAAGAGAAAAAATGCTCACTTGTAGGCAACCTTGCCATCGATCACGACTTCAAGGTTGAGTTTTGGGTGCTCAGGGTTACGCGTGTCAATCTCGATCGTAGACCTTTTACCAAAGTCAGAGAGATGTATCCGGCCAAGGGGAATGCGCACGCACCACTTGTAGTTCCCGATTGGCAAATATTTGATCACGCGCTCCATCGGCACCTCTTCCACTACCTCCTCTGGCGGACTATCCTCGTCTACGATGCGGAACCTTGTCCTCGGTACGACCGCGTCGCTCGCCAGCCTCAACGTGCGCAAGAAAGGCACGTAAAACATGCTCATCGGGCTGGTCGAAAACTCCCGCACGACGTGTGCACCTGGGCCGACCTCACGCAACGAGTTGAACTCTATCGCCGCAAACTCGTGCCGATCACCCGATAGGAGGTACACATTTGGAACCGTATGCAACGCGGAAAGTAAGGATGCCTTTTCGTAAGCGTACCCAGCCCAAGAGTCGGTCTCGGCATCATGGGTCCAAAGTGACGTGAAGGGAACTGATGTGACGATAAACTTGAACGTCGCCGTTTGATTGACCTGGTGAGAAATATCGTAAACGTGATTGCTAAGGGGGTTTTGATTTCACACACACACCTTCCCAAGCCACTCATATAGGGCACTCAGCTGGGCTTCACCAAGCATCGTTCGCGCAGCGGCCTCGCCAGTGAGAGGGCTGCTCCGATACCGGCGCGTGTCCATTACAAAGAATGCAACATCCCCATAACGGAAGTCGAAGTAATTGTGTCCTGGAACATGGGGGTCGTAATTACCATTAGCATTGTAAATGCGAAACGCGTCATTAGCGTTTGCAAAGGGAGGCGTGTCGTTAGACTGGCCGACGTAATTGTTGATAATCTAACAATCAGAGTGAACAACGTCCAAGGCACCCTGACGGATGGACAATGCCGAACCTCATGGTCGTCATATGCGTGGATAATGGCTAAGAGCAAAGAGTCGGACAAAGCAGGCTACGTGAGCATTCATGGACGTACGAAGTCGTTCGTAGACTTTGCGGAAGCTCGGGCTGTTGTAGTTGCGCCTATAGAGACGACGATAGGCATGTGTAGAATCGCCATGGTAGATTGGGACATCTGCATATATAAAGTCACCCTATAGCGTGTCAGGGTATTGTTGTGATGGATAAGGAAGATGTTGCGTACCAAGAATAGCATGAACTCTGTCGGCACGACTCCCTCAGCCCCAAGAGTGGCAGGTGTCACGCTCCCAACCGCAGAGTCCGACTTGATTCGGTCGTCGTCTTGGAGGGGAATTGGGCTCTCTTGCGTGTTGTCACTAGCATCGACAAACGTAGCAGCTCCTGGCGTGTCAACAACGGTGGGCTGAGTAAAGAGGTAATCAGCGAGGAGGTCAAAGCCCTTGATTCTGCCATTTCTGAAGGGGGCGTAAGGGAAGTTGGGTTTAAGACATGAAGATACCACGAAGCGGAAATGTGAACCTGTTGGAAGGCTGGGATCTGGAAAGGTACGGAAGCGGATGGGGGAGGGAGGGTAGGGCAAGATGGTCCTGTTTGTATCTGCCAAGGTGTCTAGAGGGAGAAAGCGAGTCAGATCACGATAGGCAGCTTCGCAATGGGGACAGCACATTCGTATTCTGTGGCGGGCCAAAGCTTGGTCAGCCTGGTAGTGTTTGTCCAATCAAATTCAGAATCCAGACGGAGGGTGGGGCCATCTGCCCATGGCTCGGCAGTGGTAGCCATTGCGGGACGCCAAAGGATGAGGATATTACGATCGGTCACGTTGGCATGAGAAAGAGGATACCGGATGACGACTTTGGCACCATCTGGATAAACTGCACCAAGTCGAGTAAAGGTGACGTCGGTGGCGGAATAGATGACAGGGGTGAAGACAAAGTCTGCGGCGAATAAAAGGAGGAGGGTATTAATGGACCAAGTTATGATTGTCGTGAGACGAGTTGTGGGGAGAGAGAATAGTAGTTCCCAGACAACGTCACTGTTGTTGCTATTGCACTTTGAAAGGGGTGAGGATGATGGTAGCCAGTATGGGAAAATGAAGAGGGCATGCCTTGTTTGTAGTTGTCTGTGAAGATGGCTTGTCCTGATTAGCATCCTTGGAGGGTGGATGTGAAGGGCGAAGCCCAATGGGGACGGTTGCGGTATAAGCGAGATAAAGGCCTGGAAGCAAGTATTTAAACCATCGAGCGGGACCCTATACAATCAAAAAAATCAGGACAAGTCAAAGAGAGAGAATGAGAATGAAAAACTGACAACTCTCAGAAAGAGATAAGTGGATAAGCGCAATGAAGACGAAAAGATGGCACCGAAAGACAACGGCCAACTCGGCGACATGTTGGGTCAGGTCAAGACACAAGACGAGACCTGTGACGAGATGAGCAACCCTCATCGCTACCATAATCACGTGACTAAATTATACTTTGTTACTGTGTAAAGTGCTGTATAGCCTGCTCAACCAATGGGTGCATCACAATCGAAACAGAACAACGAACAAGTGTTCTACAACCCCGTACCAATCCAGGTAACACCCCAACTTTTTTTCGTCTTCTAAAATCAACTCTGAAAAAAAAAAACCAAGGTATCTTCAGAGTTGGCCAACCAACTCTCGGACACAAATTTATCGTCGCCTCAAGTCAGCCCCGCTCGCCACGCCCTCCTCGACGCAAACGTGCGAGCCAAGATTAATGCCGAAATGGCGCGTTTACAAGAGGGCGACGATGAGCTCCGTCGGGCCCTCCAACTCGCGCTCGAGCGCGAGAACATCAATCGCGAGCGTAGTGACGATGCGACCACGGGGATCGAAGAAGAACATGGAAACGTGAAAAATTCGACCGTGCTTCTCGAGGATTTAGAAGAGGTCCGTCAGAAAGTGGACCGGTATCGTGCACGGACGAGCTTGGTGGATCATCCCCAAGTCAAGATGGCGAGCGAGGCAGTCGCCTCCTGTTATCGGTTGGTCGCTCAAATTGCAAAAATCCATCCACTTTGAAAGCGAAACACTGATATCTTCTCCTTTCTTATAGAGCAAACTTGACGACGACGCTCAATTGTTGGTCAGAAGTGGCTGCCTTTCGCAATGCGGTGGCAAAGCTAGAGCAGGTCTGCGGTTTCCTCCCCGTTAGCTTGCTAAATGCTGATCCGGTCATTCCTAGCAATATGTCGACTCGTTACGGTAGTAGATAAGATGTCCCATCCTTCAAACCAAAAAAAAAAAGGGCTTTACACACACCCATCTGTTCCAGAAAACCTTGGGCAGCCCTCGTCAACAACTTTTTAATTCAAAAGAGTACTGGGCCTGGCTCTGCAGTTGGCAACGCATAGACTTCACCCTTTACCACCTATGGTCTTCTGTAAGGTTAACAAAAGTGCCTTCGAATTAAGGGATGGTAAAGAGGTGTCTCTGATTACAATATTACAAGGTGGGCCAACAAAAGACGCGTTAAAAGTCATCAATTCATTTACATAAAACTAAAACTATCGTAACGTCCATCATAACTTATGGAAGAGGCATATACGCCACTCTAGCCTCTAATACGCCGAGTCCTAAAAGTTCGTCAAGTAGTCTGTCCACTTATTATCAGATAAATTTAAGCAATGATAAAACATAGCTTGGCGGGCACGGCCTGCCAGCTGAAAAGCTGTCCTGTCGGCTCTTGCTAAGACCACAGAAAAAATAAGGAGGAAAAAAGTAAAAGGCAAAAACATACAAACAAGAAAGCTCGTACTCGGTACGGGCACCAATGTTAATATCGTTCTGCACCTCCCAGCAATGAGGGAGGGAGGGAAGGGGGCGTGTGTATCGCTCAATCATCATTATTCGAGTATACCGAAACCGAACTGAGCGTCGATGTCCGCCGCTTGCTGGACGCTATCGTGCCCACCACGCTCTTGTGACGACGTGCGAACGAATCAAAGAACCCACGACGCACACGTGGTTCGCCACTAGCCGTCGAATACTGCGACGCCGTGCTCGCCACTGACGGTACCGAGGGTCGCAATGACACGGGATCGGTAGACAGAAACTCTGGTGGTGCGGGTGGAGGTGGTGGTAAGGGAACAGATGGGTTCTTCGCTCGCGGCATGATCACAGGTCGATCGGCTGGTGAGGGCAGTACCGAATTTCGCAATGGAGATCTGACCCACGTGGATGCTGTCGGAAGTGGTGCCGCAGGCGTTGAAAGAACTTGCTCTGGTGATGACGTTGATGAAGGCGACTCGGAAGGCGAAGGCGATGGCTCGGAGGAAGCGGGAGAGGGTAACGCAGAGGCAGCGGTGGTGATGATGGCTGGCAGTGGTAGAATGACGAGCGGCAATGTGGTCCTGCTGCTGGAGGGTGTCGGCGCAGACGTGGACGCTTGTAAAGGACTCAAGCTGCCGCCCCTAGGTGGCGGGGAAAGCCGCGGCCTCGGCTTTAGTGGTAGTATTGCGGGGGTGGGGGACTGCGTGCGGATGTCAAGTGATGATATGTCATGCTCGGGGGACGGCGATGACTTTGGTGGTAGTGGTGGTGGTGGTAGTGGTGATAGCGCCTGTTGCGTCACAGGTATTGGGTAGTCCCGTGGTGACATGTGAGCGCGCGTGCGCAAGGGGGTGGGCGTAGGCGACGGCGGGCGTCTATACCCCACCAATTTCATCTTTTCCTCTCGCGGTTGGCTGCTCTCACGTATCTCGTGGGTCACCAATAACGGCGCCGTAGCCGATGAACTCGTCGACGGTATCTCTTCGAGAACGGCAGAGGGTGATTTTTCCCTCATGCTTTCGTCTGCTGCTGCTGGTGATGCCAACTCGGTCAGCAATGCGTCGGTTTGTTGGTTTCCAGGAGTCGGTGTGCGTGCAAGGAAGGTCACCCTGCGACTGTCCGGGTTGAGGGTGAACATGGGACGGTACTCCGACTGCGGATTATATCCCGACGCCGCGTTGCGCCTCGTATTCTCACGCACGGTGAGTATATCTTGCTGTAAAGGGATGGACGCGCCCAACAACGCATGATCGTCAGAAGACGACGAATGGGATGGACTGTCGAACGCACCGCTTCCTTTAGTCGCCGCCGCTCGGTACGTTTAATCACGCGACCCCAGTATTTCCATATGAGCACGAGTATCACCGCGATTGCCACACCACCGGCAAAGCCACCCACGACTTGGCCGATGGGAATTGAAGAAGAGGAGGAAGGGGCATTTCCCGAGATCTGCACGCCCGACGTTGCTGAGCTCGAGCTCGAAACTAGGGTAACGGTGACGACTTTAACTGAAGAAACAGGACCGGCAGATGGCCGTGGTGCCATATGGTGAAGTGAAAGGATGAAACGGGTGGTTCAGAGAGGAATGGAACGAAGTAGAGGAGGGCTAGACGGGAGGGAGGGATGGTAGAGGGAAGGAGGATGGAGGGCAAGGGGAGCCCGATGGTGAGACGTCTGAGGAGGAGGGATCGACTCTTAGGGAATGAATGGACCGCCACACACAGGGTTTGAACAGCTGTCAGGTTTCAATTTATTATCATATCTCGGCAGGAGGTTGGACTTTCGGATGTAACAAAAAAAAGGGGATAATATAGCGCTTAGTTCGCTCATGTCGTTACTTTTTGACACTTCCTCAGCCTCGGAACGTTGAACCACCCACGATGACCGGGACGTCGTTTGATGTAATCGATTCTCGACGCATGATCGCCACGCTCCTCTCGTTCTCTGATTGATTGTTGCTGTACTCGTGACCACACCTCGAGGTCTCCTCTCCGCGGAGTTCAGTGAAAGTGACAACGACAGTAATTCGACATGTTCACAGTACTAAAGTGTACCTGAGTCGTTCAAAAGTTGAGTTTGTCCCTGGAAATCAACTTGAGACTCAAAACGTGACCCGATGATGTTCGGAATTAGTTCGCCTCTTGTCACTAAGCTGACCGATCGAAACAGGATCATTTAACCTTTTTGCTCTTATGGAAGTGGTGGTGTGACCTCTCTCCTCGCCGATTTGACCGCGATGATAGTGATACCGTCATACATTATCGCCGTACTGTAGCAGTGTATAGCATTACTCCATCTCCGCCAACGCAGCCTCATTCAATCTCTCCGCCTCCTCCATCACCCGCTCCTCCAATTCAGCCACCCTACCCTCCGCCTCCCTCTTCTCCATCTCTAACTCCGCATACAACCCTTGCAGTGCCCTCTCCCTCACTTCCAACCTCTCCACCTCCTCCCTAAGCCCCGCGACGCGCGCGGGACCCACCGCCGTCTCCGTCACCCGCAACTTTTCAAAGCTTTCATGTTCGATCGCAGCTTCTCGCCTCGCCTCGCCCGCCTCACCAAGTCGCTTCCCAAGCTCCGCAGCCCGCGCCACATATCCGCCCAACACTACCCCGAGCTTCTTCTCCACCTTGGCAGCCCGCGTCGCCTCCCGCGCGATCGCAGCCCGACGCTCCTCCAGTACGGCTTTGTAACCCGCCGCGCGCGTCTCCGCGTCCAGTCCGTCCACCGGCACCCACGACGTCCCCGATGCCCCAGCGCCGGTACCGTCTGCTGCTACTAGCACGAGCTTCGAGCGTACGTGCGCCCAAGACGCACTCTCGTCGATCGCTTCTTCAGAACCTGTGCCGGCTAGCGCGCACACCGCATCGCGCACCTGTTCCTCTGGTGCGTCGGGAAACCCAAGAGCACCCGCAAGCTCGCGGTGAACTTCCATTTTGGCTGCGGCGACGTACGCGTCGGGTGGTGGCTCGTATGCGCTCGGCGTCTCGCCAGGAAACGCGGTACCGGGAATCGGGTGCGTGAGCGAGTCGTGTAGCATGAGTTGGGCCACTTCCAGATCAACGAGTCGCTGTACGGGTTCCAAGCTCAGGTTTTCGACAAGACGCTCCAGATCGACGTTTGGAGGTCGCGGTAGTCCGCGCTGCACCACCAGAGAGCGCCGTGCGAGAGCAGCACGCTCCTCCTCCTCTTTCCGACGCTTTATACGTGCGTCGCGCTCAGCAGCGTCTTCTTCGCTGAGAACCTTGCCCGATTCTGCTTCATTTTCGTCCTCGTCATCGGGCACGAGGAGCTCAAAGTTGTTTTCAGGCTGGGGCAAGCTTTGAAAGCTCGCTTGAAGCGACCGTTTGGTTGTATCTGTCCGCATGCGCATTTCTCGTGGTGTCTCTCCAACAAATGACGAGCGATCCTCGGGGTTGATACTCAGGCTGTCACGCATTGGCGTGCGTAACGGTGTTGTGGACATTGTATCAGTTGCTCGTGGCGTAGCAAGGGGGTTGGGTGTGAACGCGACTTGATGTCGAGGAGTGGCGCCTTCAAAACCTGTCCCTCCGTTTTGGGACACATGAATTGGCGTGTTTTCCTCGCCGAGCAGAGGCGTCTGCGCTATGGTCATATTCCGTAGATTTCGAGCCTCCATCAGGATGGTATCCTCTGTGTGTAAACAAACTTTTTAGTTACTTTGATCGTGAAAATTTGTGTCCCACATACGTTGGGGGGCAGTTCTTGGCGTCCGCGCCATCTTGGCCCTCTCCAAATTATCATATCCTCCAAGTAGCTGTTCACTGGGGTCGTCGGTACCCCCTACGAGCGCCTTGGCATTCTCACCGGCCCGTCCGATTTTCACAATCTCCTCAAGCTCGACATCGCTAACTTGAGCAGCAGGAAGCACAAGTTTTCCTCGACGGCCAATAGACTCGGCCTCCTTGAGCTTCTGAATCTGCGCATCACGTGCGGCGACAAACTTGGTCTGGTGGGGACCATTCTCACCCTCCTTGGCTCGTTTTTGTCGCTTTTTGCGCTCTGCCTCTTCCTCCTCAGGTCTGCGCTTGTTCTCCAGCCGGCGCAGAGTCTGTCCGACAGGTGCGGCTTCGACACGCGCTTGTTCCTCTGAGGTATCATAGAAACCGGGTGCAGGTTTTTTCTCGAACGGAATGTCAGCGTTGTACTGTATCAGGGAGGGAGAGAATCAGCTTGATGCAGGACACGGTAAAGGAACCACTACATACGTCCATGCCCTTCTTCTTTGTCTTGTGACGCATGATGATTCCCGCGGCTTTGAGCTCTCGTTTCTTCTGCAGTACGGCAAGTCGCCGAGCCTCCTCCAGTTGTCGCTCGCGGGCTTTCCGTTTCGCCTTCTTTCCTTGCGTGTTCGCAAGGCGAGCTCGCGCTTCTGAAAGCATCTCCTTTTCTAAGAGAAAAAAGAGGAGAGGGGGTTAATCACTGAGATTGTAGAATTCTCGGGTAAGGCATACCATCCTCGTCCATGTCAATGGGGTCGGGGCGTGCAGGCTTCGTCTCGGGATCCGGGTCAATCTCGCCAGGCCGTAAACGACGTACGTCGTCAACAGCACCGGGTCCTGCGTCCCCTGGGCCAGCCAGGCCGAGCTCTTCATTTTCCTTTGCCTCGGCCTCGTCAAGTAGTTTTTGATACCGCTCGAGACATTGAGTGGCCGTTCGGCCGACTATAGGAGCGATTGTCCGCCACTGTGTGGGCATAAGCTTGGCCAGGTGGAGTAACTTTTCGTCTTCCTCCTACAACTACGTGGTTGGTGTCTTGGGACGGTGACGGAGGATGAAAGTGCGACGGACCTTTGACCACTCGGTCTTTTTGATGGAGGGATCCAACCATTCGTACCAGCGAGCTTTACATTGTTTCGGCGTCTTTCGAACGAGAAGCGAAGATATGCGGGCCCTAGTGTCAAGGCGTGAGTGGGTGGGACGCGGAAGTGAGTTGGACGTGACGGACCATTGGTTCTTGCCATACTTTGCAATAGCAGCTTTGAGGACCTCATCTTCCGTGTTCTAATTCGCGTCAAAGGTATCTGTTAAAAACGGAATGAAAGGATATACTTACTTTCCAAACGCCACCTTTGATAATAATGCGAACCATACTGTAAGTTGCTCGCTCGACACGCCCGGCCCGGAAGTGGTCATAGCTTGCCTGGTTTGGAATTTTAATCTCCGCATAAAATTCAATGTCAGCATATTTGATTTCTGATTTTATCTTATCAAAAAAAACAAAAAAAGATGCGACTGATAGTGATCTACAATCCGGTCAGCGGTGACCGCAGAGGTGCTAAATTGACAACAGAGACTATCATTCCCCTTCTCACATCTTATGATCTTACCCCGGATACAGTAGCAGCTACAGAACATGTTGGACACGCCGGCACACTCATCATCTCTTACATCGATACCCTCGATTCGTCCGCTCGTGCACAAGCCATCACGCTCATCCTTGTATCAGGAGATGGGACCCTCCACGAGATCGTGAATGCACTATACACCGACTCCAAGAAGAAAGAAGGACCTTTTCCGAGCATCCGCATCGTCCTAATCCCGACTGGCACCGCCAACGCCATGCACTCGTCCTTCTTCCCTCCTTCCTCAGCACCCGACGCAGACCCTACACTCTTAGCCTCATTACTCTCCTTCCTATCTGCAACACCACGCCTACTACCCCTCACCCTCGCCCACACGACCATCTCCCCTCCCAAACCCGAAACCGAAACCGAAACCGAAACCGAAGAACGGCTAGTCAGCACATCCGACCAGTCCGTCCTCTCGATAGTGGTCACCTCGACCGCTCTGCACGCCTCTATCTTGAACGATTCTGAGGCATTGCGCGCCTCCGTACCAGGCATCGAACGCTTCAAACTTGCCGCGGCCCAAAATGATACGACGTGGTACCGCGCCCGCGCACGCCTCCTACCCCCCGTACAACGCTACGACATCGCCTCTGGCACGTTCATCTCCGTCTCTCCTGACGACACCAACGACGACGACGAGTCTTTTTCTATATCTGGCCCATTTGTGTACTTCTTATCGACAGTCAACGTCGATCGTCTCGAACCGTTCTTCCGTATCGCCCCGCTGCAACGTTCATTGCCCCCGCCGCGCGATGCACAGACGATGGACGTCCTCGCCGTGCGTCCACTGCGTGACCCTTCGCTTGGGGGAAAAAGCGGAGACGGAGAACGCAAGAGGTTCAAGGAGAGACTCTGGAACGTGTTGGGTGGGGCGTACCGCGATGGCGTGCACATCAGTGCTCGGTACGAGTCGGATTTGCAGGACGGAAAAATGGACGGTCAGCCGGTGGTAGAGTATTTCAGGGTCGCGGGATGGGAGTGGATCCCGGTAAGGGTGTCATCTCGACACTCGTTTGACATTGACTCACTGCTCTTCAGGAAGAAGGCGATGAGAAAGCGCATCTCCTTTGCGCAGACGGAACAATATTCCATGCTCCTAAGGGCGGGAAATTTAGGTCGAATGTGCTGGTGCGGGCTGCTCACGATTTGGAAATTTTTGTGTACGCTTGAAGCAAACTCAGTTATCATTGTATCAATCACAAATGTTAGACAATATGAGATGTACTAGAGAGGAACTGTATGATGAATTCTAGATGAGGACCCGCTTCACAGCAGCGATCGCCGCGGTGTGGACCTCCTCTGGCGGCGGAGAGCTATCGATCTGACATGGAGAACATATCAGAGAAAGGGGTTATAGTAAAGATCTCAGACCCACCTCGGCAACTTTGCGCTGGGCCTCATAATGGTCAAGGACCGGCATCGTAACTTCCTTGAAAGTGGCTGCATGGAGAGCAGATAAGAACGGCGGCGAGGGGCCATTGAATAACATCCAAAGCTCACTGAACCGTTTCTTGATGCTCTCTATGTTATCGTCATTCCGACCACTGGTCTCACCGCGTTTCAGCAAACGTTTCAACAACGTTTCCTCATCCGTTTTGAAAAATATCACCAATGATGACGGGCACACCTATCACCGTGTGTGACCAAACCGCGTTGTTAGAAGAGCACAGAGGGGAGATGGATACCCACGTCCTCTTCAAACTTGAGCGCCTGATCCATCTTGCGCGGGAATCCATCGATCAGGAAGCGACCTTTACCGTCCCCCCAGCCCTCACCCGTCTTTGTCTGAAGCGCGGCATGCATCGCATTCTCGAGAAGTTTGATGGTAACTTCCATGGGTACGATAGTTCCCTCACTCAAAGCTGTCCGAATCAGATCACCAAACTGCGAGTCCGGGCGTTCCGCCTCTTCGCGTAAGAGTTCGCCCGCGGAGAGGTGGCAGCAATTAAAGGTCTCGGTGAGGAGGCCACACTGTGTCCCTTTTCCTTAAAAAAACGAGAGAGTGGTTGGGGAAGGAAGAAGAGAAAAGAAAGAAAAGAGTACTGACCGGCGCCCGGACCACCAAGGACGAATATGACCGTCACCTTGTCCTTGTCGAATACGAACTTGTTATTATGCGTTCCGCTCTTGGCCGCCTGCGGCGGCGTTTCCTGCTGTTGCTTGGGTTTATCATGAACACGAGGAAAATGTATGGCATCAAGGGCCTTTTTTACCATCTCTGTGAGGTTGGGAGTCATGATGATGATGATGATCGCAGTCTTGATCAGGAGAGTGAACCGGCCAAATAAGTGGATGATCGTTAAGGCGGGGACGTGAAGAGGCGGGTGCGGTAGCTGCGCGGTGATGGACAAGAGCGTAAAATGCGGCCAACGAGGAGAGTGCAACGGCGAGAAAGAGTGCTGGATTGGGTGCACCTTTTCCACCTCGAGGTGTATTCATACCAGTATACAGCAGCTGAATCCAGCCGTCAACAATGTTGGACCTCCGACACCATCATGGCGCACTCATTCACGTCGTTCGAGCTTGCGACAATGCTGACGCGCCCGATCTCGTCGCCATCGGCGGTGAAAACTCTGTCTCTGTGCTGCTCATCGTGTGTGCCTCTGTCTATTTTTTCTTTGTTACCTCGTTCGACGCGTTTTTATCCTATAGACAAACACGTCTGCGGACCTAGTCGCGTCCTTCCACATAGGCTCACGCATCACCGCCCTCGCGTGGTCCCCTCGCGCCGTTTCTCCCTCTTCGTCAGATCAATGGCATATCGAGTAAACAATACCTTTCTACCAGACTGAAACACTCGCGTTTTTGTTTTTCTGAAAAAAAATCACCCTGTAGGCTTACCGCCGCGTCGTCAGACTTTGGTCTACATCTTCTCACAAAGTCCCCCGATGTTGAAGAGGACATCTTCCCTTTTGGTGGCGGACTAAGTGGCCATCACGGTCCAGTGAACGACATGACGTTCTGCGGTGGCCCGACGGACGACACGGCGCGCTACGTCGCGACCGTCTCTGGTACGTTACCAACGAACCAGGAAAAAAACTCCTTTCTTTCCGCTCATCGCCAAAACTAAACCAGACGACAAAATGCTCATGGTTTGGGACCTCCGTCCGAACGTCGACATTCCCTCCGCGCCACTCTCGCGTTCTCCCACCGATCTTGATCACAGCGGTGGGAACACATCCAATTCACGTTCACAACCAACCGCATACGTGATCTCGTTCCCTCACGCTCTCACCTCGGTCTCCGCGCACGCCTCGACAACCAAGGACCTTCTCGTCGCCGACGTGCGCGGTTCGCTCTCCCTCATCGATTGGCGTTCCGATCCCTCCCACGCGCCCACCACCAACGCCTGGCACCACCCACACGTAATCGAGTTTTCCGCTCCACGCGCCATTGCCGGCGGCGCAGGTGCCTTTCCAGCTTCTGCTGCCTGGCAACAAGCCAACCCAGACATGTAACGCTCTATCTCTCTATCTCTATCTCTTTCTTCTCACACCTGTACCTCTCTTTTCAACAGTATCGGCGCCGTACACCGTTCCCGTTTCTCCCTCTGGGACCTGTCCAAATTACAAGGCGGAAAGCCAACGCTGAGCGGCGCTTCATTCCCAGAGGGTGCACATCGTTTCCGATGGTGTCCGACATACCCCGAATACTTTGCCATTTCGACCCGCAGCACCGCCGGCGGTGGCGGACGCGGCGCGACGATTCACGTGCACAGCGCTTTGCATGCACGCGCCCACGTAGAGCCGACCGCGTTCACGCTCGCTTCGCGCCCGCTCTGTGTGCGCGACTTTGATTTTATATCGCTCAAGGGGATCCCACGGATTGCGGCAGCGGTCGGACACGAGCTCATCGTTTTCTACATTGGCGTAGAGTGAAAAAATGATGGCGAACCCGGTCAATTTTTTTTTTCCGTCAAATCGGGTCGATCGACTAACTTTAACCTTGCTATCATGTTGAAATTTCCGTGTCGATCATATGACGTCGTCAAAAAATCTATTCAAAATTTGACACGGTATCGCATCTACAGCGTACACGAAGAAGGGTCATACATAGGCTGGAGTTGGTCATCGAGTGAAATGGAAAACGGGGGCTAACTACTAAAGATTAAGAACCTACAGTATAAATTACAAACACGCTGAATCATAGAAGGACGGGTGGGAGCTAGAACTCGAGGCGATGCGAAAGAGCACTGTGACACGTGGACGAGGCATCGAGGTGAAAAGATAGTGAGAGCATGGTGTAGGGATCTGAAATAGTCTATAATCCGTACCCAGGAGCATTGGTATGCATGTGGTGATACGCATAAGGCTGGTTATGACCGGTCCCCCGACCACTGTATCCATGATGCGAGTATGAGTGTGGGGGTGCAGGCTGATGCGGTGACGATGCATTCGTCGGGTTCTGTCCCCCGTATGTTTGGTCGACGGCCTCACCAAAGCCCAGATCACGGAACATATTATTCCAGTACCGCATGTCATCCGACTGCGTCGGCTGTCCAGGCTGGGCAGGCTGAACTAATGGTTGAGACGGCCCGTAAGTACCATTGCTGTACGTCGGCGTGCCAGTGGTCTGAGCCGTGGCGCCCCGGATGGCATCGACTTGAATTGGTTCGTGGATGCTAGAAGATGCGGGGGGAAGAGAGTAGGAAAATGGGGGATGAAGAGTTCCAGTATTTTGCACGTCTTCGAGCATCTGCTGGGGATATACTGGTGGCTGTTGTGGCGACACCTGCGTAGTTGTGGACACCGTAGATTCTCGCCGTGACACTGTTGGCATATATCATTAACCAGGCTATCAATAACCGCACAAGGTGAGGCTCACGGCGAGGTTGGCCGTCGTCCCAAGTCTTTTGTTGCTGAGACCTGAAGGCATCTTGAGCAACTAGCTCACGCAAAAACCTCGCATGATATGCAGCAGTTTTACATGCTGGGGACAGATGAGAGGCTTCTTCGTAAGCATCGGCTGTTTTTGCGATAATTGAGTGGATTTCGCTAGTTGCACCCTCGTGTAACTCTGCCAACGTCCTTGAGCTGCGAAGGAGCTGCCAATAGTTCGGTCAGAAAATCGAGAACGCCCGGAAAGTATGGGGAAATGGCACCTTCAACAGGAAGACGGCAGAATACGCTGTCATAACGGTGATGGATTCCTGTCCGTAGCGCTGTTAACAGTATGAGTAATTTGTCATCACAAGAAGGTGGGATAGTTCTTACAAGCATGCTCATTGACGCAAAATCATGCGAGACAATATGCAAGTTCTCCTTGGCGCTCGTATAGCATGCTGACAGCGCCTGTACACTGGGAGTCGTGCGGCTCGACTACCGTGTATCAGTTGTCGGCTCACGGTAGAGTAGAAGCTGAGAACTTACGGGGTACATGGCAGCTTGTATACCAAAACTGTTCAAGAACAAACGCACGTGCAACCGGAAGAAGCTAAGGAATGACATATGAAACATTTCGCCATTGGCCCGCCGCATTTCGTGGTGCCATGTGTCCATCCATTGCGTTAACTTGCCGTTACAGTTACGCAACAGCACCTCTTTATTGACATCTGTGTGTGCTGCACCGGGGATGCCCTTATGCAGATAAAAGACATCCGTGGTCTCGGCCTGCCCGAAGAGAAGTGAACATGAGGAAAAGCCGGGTGAAGTTACTGTTACTCACAGCAATTCGGCGCAACTGTACAAAGGCAGCGACAATCACGTCCTCCGGGCGAATTGGTGACCCTCCCTCTTCGTGCCAAGTAGCCGAGTGCCGAACCAGGTCATCCTAACATGCCGTGAGACTGGTTCATCCAATGACGGTGTGATGAGAATCTTACCTCGGGAAGCATCCATTGACGCCCTGTTTGCATGCTCAGACTTCGGTCGTGCACAAACAGAACGAGGTAGGTGCGCTCGCGGTTACGGCGCTCTCTGAGCTGCAATTCCGTCTCGTTTGGAGGTGGTGGCGATATATAGCGGTTGAGACCCAACTCAACAGCCATACGACAAGCCTGTATAAACCGTCAAACCGAGCAGGTTTAATTATTGCGGAGATCACGCACCAGGCCAATGTACATCCATGTACGCTACGGCACTTGAGCCTAAAGTATACTTGTATGCGTTGAAGCACTCACAGTATCCTCCGGCTCTCTCCAGTAGGTGAGGCACGCAAAGGCTTGGACCACTTCAACGGACTTCCAGTCTTCTGCAAACGCTCGTATAGCAAATTCCTGAGTGAGCTTTTGGCATGGTTTATACGACTCGGGTTTGAAAAACTTGCAGCCAGCCATGAGTAGAACTGTGAAGAGAAAGGGACACTTGGAGCGAACGAACTCGGGGTGTGTAGAGCAGGGTCAAAGAGGTTTACAAAGGGGTTGAGTCGCAAGAACATGAGGTCAAACAAAACTTTGGCATTCTGTTCATCCAAGATGCCTGCAGATACGGGGTCTTTGAAGCTGTTAGGCCCGTGACAGTTCGTTCCTTGAGATGAAGCTGTTGAATTAGAGCGATCTGATCGAAGAGAGGCAGCAGGATTCTCGTGTGAGGGATTAAGGATGGTCTTGAAAAAGGAATGGCGCTGATTCTCCCTACGTATGAGATCCGCGGGGAACAAACCGTCTTGCTTTTCTTCACTTTCATTATCTTCATCGTCCGTGGGTGACCGCAATTTGGTATCGCCCCGGTCATCTCCGTCGAAGCGAGAGGGTAGGTTGAGGGGAGGAAGGTCACTTGAATAATGGCCGGGAGACCTGGGTTGGTGCTCATCACGACGCACACGCCAATCTGTGGGGGACAAGGAGGAAGCAGACTCGAGGGCTTGAGATTTCAACTTTGCGTTGTTGAGACCCTTCTCGAGGCGTCTTAACATCTTGGAAGCCTCGGATAACCTGAACATCATAAATGAGAACGCCCCTACACGATGGGTAACACCAAACGAACTTTGAGCCAGGCTTTCGGCCGCGTCTGTGCCTCTCAAATACGCACCTGTGGGGGGGGAGTGAGAAACTGTGCCAAAGAAGATGAGAAGGAAGCATATACTCGACCCCGGTGCGCCTACACCGTTGACAGGGCTGAGAACCGTCCTCTGCGCCAACACATTTCATCTAAAAGATGATTCATAAAAAAAATCATATAAAATGATGGGGACACGAACTTTAGCAGCCCGGCACACGGTACAAGCGCGAGCTCCTCTGACGACAGGGGTCTTGCCACTATGTGAGAAAGAGTTGGTTAGGAAAGCAAGAAGAAACGAAGGGTAGGCGGGACAAACGATGACTTTGTCTGCTGATCCTCTTGATGGTTTGAGGAAGCCGCATTTTTTGGGGAATTCATGTGTGCCGATGTATAGATTAACCGGGGGTAGTGTGACTTCGGGGAAAGAAAATGATTGAAGGGAGTGACCGGGTAATAAACCGAATGACAGAAGTAATAAAGGGTGAAAGTAGTGGGGACTTGTGTTGGGGGAAAAGGCGACCAGCCCGTTCGAAGCAAAGGCAAGGCAAGGCAAGGCAAAGGCAATGCAAGGCAAGGCAAAGGGAGCGAAAAGGTGACCCGGGATAAGTGAGTCCGACAAGCGCTAACCAACCGGCGAATTTCCCATACAAGTTACCGGCCGGCTCCTCTTTCGGCTCTATCGTTTCGTACTCTCCCCGCAAAAAGTCCCCTTACTAACTTTGACATATCTTATTTTGAAGTCCCTTCACCACCATCCCCCCTTTCCCTCACTTTTCAATTTCCGGTGTGCCTCGTATTATCCCGTCCTCGTTCATATTGCCGGCTGCTCATTGTTCCCGGTCTCCGGCCCCGCGGTCACGCCTCGATTCCGCGGCCGGTGACCTGCCGCGGTTATACCATGTGATGACCGATATCGAGATGCAATCCCCAACCCATGACCGCAACTCGATGATATGATCTCTTCGTGTTCAGTACCATGTATCCGACGTACCGGCGACAGCGGGCCGTGTCCATCAACACAATCCAATGCGCATCCAGCTCTTGTCGATATGGAACACTTTGGGGCGGAGATATTATGCAAATCATTTTCTCGTCACTTAACTCAAATTATGATGACCCGAAAAGGTAGCGCATTAGCGTACAGCTCAATCCCGATGCTATCGGTACTTCCGACAACCATGATATTATGACGGACGCCCGCGATTCATGAATCTCATCTGTCCCCCGCGGTACTCCGGTACCTAAAGCAGTTGCCGGACGGTCAAATTGTCCGTAACCCACCCCCAATTTCGGTGCCAACCCGGCGTTTATCCATTTGTCACCTCTCAGCTTGATGATGGGTCCTGACCGGCCTCAATCACTCATAGCCGCCCATCTAAATCACCCGAAACTTCGGCTTTTTACGCACGTCTCTGATATTTGTCATACTTTTAAATCGACTTGTAAATGTATATACGTGGTCCGGTCGCATCAATTTATACTCCTCAACCACCTCATATTGCCGTGTCGTGAGAGATGGAAACGACTTTGGATCCAGTGACCTTGTCTGGGCAATCGAGGTAAGCAACCACTTCTGGCCCGGAGTTTCCCGTCCGAGTCCCCGACATGAGTGTAATAACAATCCTCCAATCAAATGGTGTGTTCTCTTGATATTTGTCCTGGAATCCCAGGTATTGGCTCTGTCCTAACGCGAACTTTATTGAAAAACGCCCGCCAACAACTATTCCGTCTCCGATGGTGCTTATATGGCACACTCCTGTTTCATCGAGCGGCTATCACTTATCAGATTCTGTTTGAGGCAAGGGAAAGCCTTCACTTACTCTACCCCATTTCTTTGTGTTTTACCCGTTTACGAGCGCCCTCTTAATCGGCCCGTTGATTAGTAATTGGCTACCTTCCGTCTTCCATCGGGCATCAAGGTTACTTCGGTGCGGTCGGACGCCTCGATAGACGGACACTACACCAGAACCCCCGTGGCCCGTTCCCTGGGTATAGACAGGAATCCAACAAATTGATTGCCGAAAATCCAATTGCTGAGCGATCAGGGAAGATCATACTGTAACAAGCTCTGAATATCCTCGTTGCAAAATTTGATATTTGCCGTACCTGTAAACTCCACAGCTGTATGGTGCGCCGTCGTTTTATTTTTTGGAGCATGATATGTATTTATCCTTGAGATAAGCATTTGCAGATTTTTGCTCATGTTGCGCTCATGTCGGGTACCAGAAATCGATCGAAATGAGATGCTGCACATGGTAACCGAGATCAGAAAAATTCATTTGCCCCTGAGGAGCCAGACGCCCGAGAATTTGGTGGACAAAGCTTGCAATGTTGCCTTCGGCCCGGAACCCCTAATCAGAGAATGTGCCCAACAGGCCAACAGACAATGCATATTAGCCCAACAACTCAAAGTAGGCCGATCCTAGGGCTTATGCATACCTCTATGACGGCGCCTAAACCAGGCGTTAAACAGTGACTTGTAGGTTGGAGCTACTGTAAGACTGCGGCGCCTAACCTAGACGCGAGAGTTCACACTGTGGTTGAGCGTATGTAAACGATCCAAACAACTGGGTTCTCAACACACCTCATTCACTACGCCCCCCTAATCAAAGTAACCAGGTGGTTCCCATGATTCGGCTCTATAACCGGTAACGTCAGTGACCGGATTGGCGCAAGAGATGGCGGCAGGTGGCAACGCGGCATTTTATTGGAGCTGTTGTAGTAGGGCACTCAGGTGATTTTGAATGGGGAAAGCGAGCCGACCAAAAAGTCGCAGGTGCAGATTGGGAAGATGACACGTAGCCAGTGTACTACTGATCTTGGTCAGTGACAATGGTTGTGAACAAGGGGATTACCTAGGGGCGTTGTAAACAGTAATCAATAACCCATTAAGGTTTAGGGTCTCAAGAGACCTTTGTGAACAATGCGACACGGAATTCATCGCTATTGAATTCGAGCTGTGGTATTGTCGCCACGGTGCAGTAATAGTGTTACAAGAACTTGATGACTCCAAAGGCTTGTAGTTGTTTGTTGAACAAGTACAAGCCTTTGGAGTCATCACGTTTTTTGACACGTGATGTCGCATTAGCTCGTAAAAAGAATATAGCACGTACAGTATTTCCAGGGATGACACCAATACTACTGACTTCGGCATAGATGAGCGCGATTGTATGTGGTTTTGACGACCTCTGAATCGTTCTTTATCGTATATTCTCACTTTGAGGACTGTGCTAGTAGCATTTCATGCGGAGTCTGCGCTATATGCCAAACCATGCCGAATTGGTTCAATACGAACCCCGTCAAATGGAACATCATGCATCATGCATCAAACTCACTTATGCGGCCTTTGATAATTATCGGTTTTTGACCCAGGAATTGAGGTGAGAGGACAGCCAGCGGAGTTCATCCACCTTCATCCCTTTGAGTTCGCCGCTTACGGCAGGCAGCGAAGCTACGAATCAATACACGGCTACGTGTTATTTCAATAGGGAGCTATGTTCCTTTCCTCGCCACCTGGCATGGATACCGCATTTGTAGCTGCAGTGATCACTGTCAACATCAAGAGAATAGGTCTATGAGTTGGCGGTTTCTCTGGCAGGCCGTGATGATGCTGGACGACGTGTCGGTGGCGGACACCACAACGATGGTGTCGCCGGTTGGCGAACAGGTCGAAAGACATAAAGCCAATGTGAATGGGCTTGATGACACGAACAAGATGAACCCTACTACCGTGGTCGTGGGTTTGGAGGGCGGCACAAATTTGCAGCTTGGCTTAAACCAACTCAGCAACACTCTTCAGGGAAGATCTGTGTGGCGGATCCGTGGAGAACTCGTCCTAGAATGGACTAGCCGCAGACAGTATTGAGAAGTACCAACCAGGGTCATTGAGAGAGGTTTGATCCTGTAGCCACTAATGTTAGCAATCGCATGGTGATGCGTTCTCATGTGGATGAATGTTACCAGCCTGTCAAATCGGGCCGATTATAACCGATGTCAATATTCAAGCCCCATTCGTCTATCATATAACTTATCATAGGTCGAAAGGGCCGGGTCATGATTGATTACTCAGATCCGGAGGTCCCTCCGGCTATCATTTTGGGCCAGATCGGTGATCGTAAAATTTGTAAAGCCTGCCATGACATTTGTGCCCCGAGATATCAAGGCCATACGAGTAAAAATTCGGGGAAATGAGAGGTCAAGAATTCCGACGTCTTAAACGTTTGTTTGGGCTAGCATGCACATTCACTTGTACACAGCATATTCATGGTCGAATGTCAACAAGCTCAAATATCTTGCAGACTACATACGAACAAATTCATGAGGCAAAAAAACATGGTTGCGCGTGCAAACTCTCTAAAAGGGTGGGCGAATGCTGAGGACTCGCCATCTCCCCTCCTCCGTAGGGGGGATGGGATGAATAAATCTTACAAAGTACCGTGCCACTCATGATGAATTTTTGGGTCAGTAAGGGTAGAGACCTCCGAATCAGCCGGGCGGCCCTGTCAGCCACTCGGCCGTACCAAACAGGGTTCGACAGATATTGAGCAAATTCTCGAGTGTATCCACCATGTACAGCAACACTTCTCCCTCCGCAGACGCATACACACGCGACAGCCCGTGCGCCCGTTGAGATTGTGCAGGTTCGGCGCAATGTGCAACATCAATGTTCTACGCGCGTGTCGGACCGATGGGAGAAACTGCGGCAGTGGCTGATGGGCACGGAAAGCGTGGTCGCATGCATAAAGCGAAATGCATACACAAGATACCTACGATGTGGTCACGCGTCAGACATATCAATCACGGCCGGAAGGGGGATACCTGCATACAAACTCGCGCCTGTCTCTCATGACCCCGAAAACAGTTTCCGGATAGGGATATGCTCTCGTATTTTGCGGAGGCCAATCATGATGTCGAGCATCGCTTGAATGGATGTTACAGTGTTGCGATACTGCATCATGGGTTTCTGCGTGTAGAGTTAGAGCGCTCAGACGATGTGCTGAGTGGCGGGTGGAACACACAGGTAAGAGGCTCATTTCATCACGCAGTGCGATCATGAGACGCGACAGCCGAATCGAGGAGTTGCGTATTTCGAGCTCGAGCATAAGCACGCGTCGACCGTCATCCGGAATACACACCGATTACGTTTGAACAAGTCCCTGTTTTCATGGAATCAGAAAAGCCCATCAATTCCACAAATAAAACGTACCTGCTAAGCGCCAGGTACAGCTGGCCCAATAGACCAAGGGTATGGCTCGCATTTCGCAAAGAACAGCATCTGGGGAGCACGTTTAATAGAGTCCGGGGCTAC
>WTXI01000456.1:0-24301 GCA_022376515.1 Lactifluus volemus
TGTTCTTGCAGTAGCGATAGCAGCGAGCAGGACGACGGCCCATTGTAGATTCTGGATCAAAGTCATCTCAGTAAATTGCCGTGCGTCATCTTTGATCAAGCGAAGCAATCCATCCCATGCCAGCATGAATTTTCATCACAATTCACAACCTGGGGAAAGTGCCTGGCAAAGAGAATTAAAAGAAAAAGGACTCACAAAACGTGTGGGTGGGTCTGGGTGGTGAAAGAGATAAACTGAACTGAGACGGGCTCCTTTTGAGGGAGCTGGCAAGGATGACAAACGCACGAAATACTTGCTGACTCAGTGATGGATATCACGTGATAAATGATGTGGGTCGCGCCGTCGCGTACACGGATCTTGTTGATGCTTGGATGACGCGGCCGCGGCCGGTAGGAATTTACGAGTCATTTTAACCGGCATTGAGTAACGAGCTAGCGTCGTATGCTGCGTTCTCTGTAGACTTTGGAAAGGAGCGCGTGGCACCTGCGCACCTCTCACCAAGAATTCTGAAATTCGCTCTCAGGTTACGCTTACAGGCTCGTTTCATACTCATGTATCCGGTCATTTTGACAGTGTTGTGGTCTCACAACTAGCCGTGGGTTGATTCCTGCAGGAACAGAGCTGTTTGTCGACTTGTCTTAGTGATACAACTCATAAATGGGGTCTGCCTAGAGTAATACGCATACAAAAGAGACCTCTCATCCTCGGCTAGGTTCAGATTTTGGCAATTAGTGAGTGGTGGGTGGTGTGGTGATGTTATGCGGCACAAGGTGACAGCTGCGAAAGTAACTGTTGTAAGCGACTTGTTAGTAAAAGTGATTCTATGAAACTCACCCTAATGAGCCACGCCCGCCCCAACCATGCCTTGGAGTGAGTCTCAAGGCGGTGAGCGCCTCGGCCCCAGGCCGCCTTACAAGCACACTGATTACCTTCTGCGAACCCGTCGAACAGACTATCAGGGGTGCACAGGACCAATGGACGAACACTCACGTTTTCGTTTTCCGCAACGACGGCCGCGAGAGGCTGTAAATCAGGCTGTGGATGTCGTAGCCCTCCAAACTTCACAACTAGGTCTTCTCGTCGCAAACCCTGAGTTTTTTTTAAAGAAAAAAGTGAATCAGTATCGTACCCAAAAGTAGACACACGGTCGACGGACCGCATCAGCGGCAGGACTACCTGGCGCAACACCGTTCACCCTCGCAAATGGCAGTATCTCGGCTGGGGTCTCTCCCGCCCCAACGGCAGCGATCGCGCTTCCGCCACCTTCACCCTCCGCAGGAACAGGAGGCGGCGGTCGTGGATAGACCGTCTCGAGGGCCTTGGCAATCTCGTCCATCAGGGCCGCGAGATCATTCCTTAGCTCAATAATTCGTACGCGTGCGTGACGTACGGCCCAAACGTCGAGATCGTTGCGCGGGAAACCTTCACTGTCGACGAGCGGTTGGCGCATGTCTGTGTTATTCACTTTGAGTATTGAGCCTTGCGCCTCGAGCTCAGCTTCAAGTGCATCCTTGCGTTCCATGAGGGCGCGAGCACGCTCTGCGGGGCTATCTGGAGAGGGGAGTGTGTATCCCATCGAGGGCGCGTCTCAGTGATGGTCGCAGATATCTTGTAATCTCTCGGGCCGCTTGCCGGGGAAACTCATGGTCGGCCATCATTCCCCACTGTACCAAGACCTTTCACGAGTTACGCGGCCGAGACAACGTTTTATACATACACAATAATCATTATCTTGCTTGCAAGGTATCTATGGGGTGCTAAATTCTTTTCGAGTGTGTTTTGGAGCTCTGCCAGCTGGATCACCATCAACCAGCACGGTCCTGCTAAAGATAAAAAGTACTGCGATGTGATGGAGAGGTGAGAGGAGACGTTGGAGGGCTACGGGGATGGAGACCAGGGGCAGACACTGGCACGCCGAGTGCGACCCACCTCAGGCTGTCCATCCTAATATGCGGCGATCGCCCACGGCCGTCACTCGCGATACTAAATTTATGTTTTAAACCTCACCCTTTTTTCTTGGTTATTTTCACAGGCGGCGCCTCACTTAAGATCGAGCGCGCTCGCACCATGCAGCAGCTGTGTCGGGGACGCTGTCCCGATCCGATGCCCGTCGTCTCACCTTGTTACTACGTTTCATAGCTTAATTCGCCATGCGGATGGACCGGATAATCCAGGTTTGAGGCGTCGTTCTTGCCTCTCCCACTCCTACTCCTCGTCTGCCAGGCATTTCATTTCGCTCTCGCTCTACCACGCATATTTTTCACAAAAAAAGTTCCAGTGGTATGTTAAAATAATGATCGTAGTCTGATAGTCATTTAAGTCGTGATGTGTCGTGAAGGTCATGAAGCAAAAGAGTCATCAGTGATGATACAGTTCATCATCAATCAATCACGGCCGCGCAAATCTTGCAAAAGCTGGTCCCCATATCGGAACGTCAACACAACTGCAACGGAGCACCGGGGAAGGTTATCAGCGCTGCGATGCCTGTGATGACATATGACAGAGTCAAGTCAAGGAGATCCCTAGCTGAAGCGGTGCTACTCGTTCTGGACGCCACAGGTGTACTGGTCACTGATGGTGTCGTCTCGCCATCCGTGTTGGATACGTTGCCGAGGAGCGTGCTCGCGACGGCGCACACTTAACGTATGCTGTTGACTAGCGACGGCAGGTTTGACGTGTTCAGGACGGCCATCTGGTTCATCTTTTCGTACGACGACAGCAGTGAGCAATTGAAAGTTTTAGACAAGGTATTGGTAGGGCGGGGGGGAACGCGCGCACCAATCGGCACACTGCGGAAACGCGGATTGAAAGGAGTCCGTGCATGAGCACTATCACGTCGATGAACGCACCCGGGTTGAAAATGACCTTTTGGTAGCAATGGGATGAGGAAAAGTGAGAAACGTGAGCGGCACACACGCACCGCGGAGGCATTGGGAAGGGCAGACGCAGCTTGGGCACAGCTGCTAATGCTTGGATAGCCTTTTGCGCAGATCGGGAAGTAAGGTTGTACCACCTGGGGCTGCATGACGACCACTGGCCGATAGGATGACACAGGAGAAGCCAAAACCGATGGTCTGTTAGAAAGGAGGACAAGGGAGAGACTGACGAGGGTAGCAATGAGAATAGAGTGGCGAATCATGTCTACTTTCTTTGTCAAGTTGGGAATTATCTCTCGTTGATGAGGGTAATGATGGCCCCAGGTCTTCAGCCAAAGGTCACTCGCTCAGGAAATCATATAGAATAGCCGTGTGGGTAGACTCTGGAGACAAGACAGATGAGCGGCGGTAACAACTTGGCCCTATCACGGGTAGCAAGCAGTTGGGGAAATAAGGTTCAGACACCTGATTGAATCACGTGTAAGGCTCGTGTTCAATTTGAAAACTTCGGGTGGCATCTCTAATTGATCACTAGATATCACTGATGGCGGCTCAAGCTCAGTACGTACATGACATCGGAAGCATCCAGGACTTTCACCCCGAGTTGCCCAATCTTGTTGGGATCTTCAATGTTGACTTGAGGATCAATGCTGGTGATCCCATCGACCCAGATCAGTTGGCCAATGCTGAGATTGTTGCTGCAGGGCTGAGGGCAACACTGGGTAAGATGTCATAAATTTCTCAGCTCCATTTATTCACTAGTTTATAGTAAATGGAAATGTGCCTTTGGTAACCGGGGCAGTCGTTCGGACTGCAGAATTACGTCATCATACAATTCAAGCAGCTCGTGAGTGTTCTTTCCACCTCAAAGTTTTCCATTCGTTAGATGATCCTTCCTCTTAGATGCTTCAGCTATGTTCACACCTGTGGACATTGCAAATACCCTTCAAAACATTAACCAGAACCTGGGCAACATCAACAATGCACTACAAAATGTCAACAATCGCTTGGACAACTTGGACAACGCACTTCAAGATGTCAACAATTGCTTGGGCAACTTGGATAATGCACTACAAAATGTCAACAATCGCTTGGGTGGCATGGAAGTAAGGTTGTACCACTCGGGGCTGCATGACGACCACTGACCGATAGGGTGACAAGTGAGAAGCCAAAACCGATTGGCCTCGTAGAAAAGAGGACAAGGGAGAGACTGACGAGGGTAGCGAGAAAAGACCTCTCAGTCGTAGTCGGCCTTGAGTACGCGAATAATTATGTCACCGTAAGCGGGGAGAGACCCGTCACCTGGTGGGCCGACACCTGGTTCTCCATCTGTGTCTGGAGCGAGCGGCGGCAGCAGAGAGTCGTCGGTGTTCGACAGACGGTCCTGCGCTAATGTAGGTGGAAACGTAGGCAATCTTGAGGCCGAGGTGGTAGGGGAAGAGGGTTCCTGATCGGGATGAAGGCTCTGTGGCGTCGCAGGGACCGCCGAGAGCTGTCGTGGCCGTTGCTGCTGAGGCTGTGGTGGTATCGAGCTCGACTCCGTTGGACTGCCCGCAGTCACCGCGGCATCTAAGTCGCTTGACGTGATGGCCAAGGCGTGCGCTACTGCGGCGCCATAGTGAGGTTGTCCCAGATACGGAGGAGGCAGCATCCGATTGGGACGGTTTTTCCACGAGTACCGTCGTTGACGACTTCGCTGCTTGTGACGGTCGCGGCACCGTAGGCACAGGGACTACACTGGTATCTTTCCCCCTGCCCTTGACGTCCTTCTCTTTCTCCTTCTCCCACTCGTCCTTGGCCGGTTGGAAGCTCCGCCGCTTGAATCATAGGAGGTGGGCTTATGATCAAACTCTTTCAACGAGAGCCCGGCTGCTACGATAATAAACGGAAGCTCCGCCATTCGGAAGAGTAATCGCACCGGACATCTAAGCACTGGGTTCTGCGCACACACCTCGTAATCATCTGAAAGGGTTTACACAAGACATGAAACAGAAAAGACGTGCCGATGCCTGTGCAGGGGGAACCGCCCTTGGTCAAGTCAGAATCGCGGGAACAAACAGTTTTCAGAGGGAAGACCCGACAAATTGATCCATATCAAATCATTCAATACGTGGCATGCGGAGGCGTATCAGATGGGGCGGATGAGATAGGAAGGTACTGTAATGGCGGTCTGGTATGGGCATCTAGATGTGCCAAATTCAGGATTGTACACACAACTAACCGCCCACTGGCACATAAGAAAGACGAAGTGAAAATGACGACAAATAGACAAACAAAACAAAACCTTACCAGAAAGGAACGACATTGACAACGACAATGACTTCCCTTCGTTTGATTTCTTACATGACGAGGGTCTCACTGCACTGTATCGTAGCGATGATAACGTGTATATTGATGTTCAAATGGAAAAAGCAAGCAAGGTCGCGCCGACGACAACGTCGGCATTTCCCTAGTACAGGAAATCTGAGCCGAAAATTTCTCTTCTCACCCTCTTTTTGATTTTTGTTCGCCTCGCTCTCACTTGTTCTCATCGTTCATTTCGACGATTCTGCCATCCGCGACTTTGTGCGTGTCAAGGATTCGAATAGCTTCCTGTGCTGCTTTGATGCCGCTAACCATCATTCCACCGAACGTCGGACCCATGCGGTTGACACCGTCATACTCGGACAACTCCATACCTAACCACCCCCATCCAATTAGCATGTGCGTCCTCGCGACGAACGGAAAATGCACACCCGCCATAACCAGGCCTGGTACTACCTCGCGCGTTCCCAAGACGATACTCTCCTCTGCCTCTTTCATATCCAGTCCGCGCATCCCCCCCAACCGCTCGTGCAGACCAGCGCTCACCAGTCGCTTTGCACAGAACGCACCCATTGGTCCATCGTGTCCCGTTGCGCTCACAACCACGGGTGCCGTAATCGTATTCGGGTCCATGCAGGACTGCGTGTCATGATTCTGTGCAACGAGCGTCCAGTTCGTCACCACGCCGGTGACGCGGCGGCCATGCACGACGAGATCTTCCACCGCCGTCGCGTTGAACATGACCACGTTCGGCATGCGCAAGACCTTCGAGAGAATGGTCGAAGTGAAGAGTGCGGCGTGCTTGACGACGACAAAATTATCTTCATCCTCGAATGGGACGTCCAGCTCAGTCAGGAAGCGGTCTGCTGGTTTGCGGACAACCTTGGAGCGGAGAGAGAGGAGAGGAAACGTAAGACATGGGGTCACAGCAAAACGAAATCCTGCGTACCATGGGCGTCATAAGCTGTCCACCGAGCCACGCACCACCACCTGGAGCAACATTCGCCTCCAGGATGGTGATCTTGAGGTCAGGGCGGGTCTTCGCGAGGCGGTATGCGCAGGAGAGCCCAGCACTCCCGGCGCCGACTATGACCACATCGGACACGGCACGCTCGTACATCATTTCAAAGTATCTGATACATATAAGGGGGCAACACGGACGGCAAGAATCGGATAGTTACCTCTTTATCATCGCGCGGGAGACTTGCGCCTCCTTGACAGGCGGCGCAGACCTGTAGTCCGCAGTAGCATAGTCAGACACATCCTTACTCTGCATACCAGAGGCATAGGCATTGGCGTTGTCGAGAGTGGCGACCGGCGACATGATGGGAAATAGGGGATGCCTTGTGATTGGTTATTACACTAGTTTTATACTTGATCCGCCGTTCGCTCCACTGAGGCACCTGGCTGCTTACGACTCCCAGACGGAGCAGATGTGAAATTTACGAATATAAGAATCACTGGTTCCATCGAGAAAGTGGTGTCGGGCCGCTATCAAGTTGTGCGTCGATAATTGCCCATCCCTTACGAGTCAGACACAAGGGGCAGGACCCCCATGAGATATCAGGTCAACTTGTACAGGGAGGCCACCTTTGATTGGACGCCACATATTAAAGATAAGAGCAAAGTATGTCGCGTACAACCGGCCCATGATACTGCTGAACGAAGGACGGTCAGTAGTCATGTTCCATTGATCAACGTGTACAAGTGGGAGAGGATCAGTGCAACTGAGATCGGGATAACCCGTTCTCAAGATAAGCCGGAAATATGTCAAACACCTTTCGAAAATGCCTGAAGCAGTTTTCAAAGGGTCATCTGGCCCCGGCAAAGTATCATCACAACAGAGGCGCTGAATGAGATGAGATGGTTTGAATACTCACCGAACATCGTCGATACCCAATTTCGCGATGCTGCGCAGACCGCCGAATGTCCAAAGTTATACAACTCTTTCAGATATCCTCTTCATCCGTGAACTCTTCGCCCACGCGAACTCCGAGGTGGCGTTCAAGCCCGGGTCTACGCGCCCAGGAGCGACCATCTGTGTATGGGAGTACTCGGAAGGGGAAGAGTAGGGTATAAAACGAGCTACACGGTGTGAGTCGTAACGCAAGGTGAAGACAAGAAGATGCGTACTATCCATCGGGTCCGATGTTGAAAAAGAGCAGGAGATTCTTCAACCTTCTGCGAACATGATCGTTGGGGGAGAGGCAACATGAGAAAACGAAGCACAAACCCAAGATCATAAGAATTCTGGAATGTCTACGAGAAGAGTCAGAAAGGTTTGAGAAAAGGTAGTGGTCAGAGCACACCTCTCCTCGAGACGCAGCAATCTTGTAGTAGTGCTCGTGATCGTGGCTTTCTACGGCTGTCTCTCCAACAGATACGCTCCATAAATGCCATACAAGCATCGTGGCAATAGCTAGGCACATCGCGATACATATGAAGTAAATGATAGTGAAGACGATAGGTGATATTCTATGTTCCCAATGTTTCTAGAAAGAATGTGCTAACCTTAGGCATTCCGCACACACAAATGGGTTTAAACTCACATCAAGATCAAATGCAAGAGCGACGAGCAGATGCGGCCAGCCCAAAATCATGTAGCAGAAGGTTGCTATCACGACATATGCCCTGAACAAACACCTCAGAAGGGTCATATTGAAAGCGGGAAAGGCGAATACGGACATGAACATGACAAAATGGCGTTCATTATAGAGGCCAACACACTGGTTTATCCCTGCGATGATTGAATACTGGTGCAGCGACGAGTATGGATTACAACGCACACTAGCACAAGGAGCGATCAGCCAAGAACGGGGTAGCGGATGTACTTATTTACGTACTGGACAGTGATGATCAAACTTTAGCACGCAGCGATTGCACACACGACAGTGGTGTGTCCTCTAAAGGGTGTCCGCAGGAGATGGAGTGAGACTGTATATCCCAGATGACGGTGTCCTCCCCTCACCTCAGGTTTGGTCTCGCCGCACTTGGAACATTTGGTTGTAGATGCAGGGGTTATGTTCAGATGAGACGACCAGTGTACGCCGTTGGTCAAGGGTCTATGGTATCCGTGTCGTTTTTTTGCCCAAATGAAACTGCGGCCGGCACGCAGTGGAGGGTCGCTTGGAAAGCCTGGGGATACGGTGCAAACAAAATAATAGTGGGCGAACAAGTTGAAGATGATGAGAAAGCATGGTAAACTAGATAACCAAGGCCATGGAATGGTCGGAAGAATGACGACGACTAATAGATTAGAAAGATGAATAATCGGCTATATATGTAGAGGCCAAAAGGTGAGAGAGAGACGCACGGAAGCACAGTGTCCCGACGACGAACAGAAGGGTCGCAGTGGCAACGAAGAATGGACCAGCTGCTCCTGTGATTCTGTCTCCCCAACGTTCAACGCGTTTGAAGCAGGCAAAGACAAAGCGAGGGCAAGCACCGGTACCAGGCATGGGTGAAGGAAAGGTTACGCGTCCGCTTGACGTTGACGCTCAACCGGCGTCGATTTGTGGCGCTCCGCGGATAGACGGAGACATCAGCAACGACGTGTAAAGGTCCCTGGGGTGCTTTTGCTTTCAGTGCTAGCCCTTGTCGGATCAAAGGGTGTTTTGTTTTTCTTTCGATGAGTGTAAACTCCTCGCTCGTCTGTCTTTCAAGTCGGGTTGGCAATTAGTGAAGCCCCGTCGTCAAGGGTAGACGCGCCAACTCGGCTAACTATCTCACTAGGCTAGAACTGTGATCGAGTGATCATGCAGGCAAATTACATGCTCTCGAAGGATCCCCTCTCTCTTGATGGCATCAGGTCCATCCTCACCCGTCTAGAGGATACGATCATCTTTTCTCTCATAGAACGCGCTCAGTTTGCTCACAATCCCAGGATTTATGAGCGTGGCGTTTTCAAAGAACTCGAAGCTCTCGAGTTCAAAGGCAGTTGGCTCGAGTGGTTCCTGAAAGAAACGGAGGCTTTTCATGGTCTGTAACGCCTCTTCTTTGACCTCAAAACTAACTCACCGTCTCTTTTTTCACAGCAAAAGCACGGAGGTACACAAGGCTAGTGCCCTTTTGCTTGCGTTTAAACCTTCCCACATCTGACGTACCAGATAGTCCGGATGAATATCCTTTCACGTCAGGACTTCCAGACCCTGTCCTTCCACCACCTGTTTATCCACCGATTCTCTACCCGAACAAGATCAACATGAACGCTTCCATCCTCTCCTTCTACATTCGTTCGATTGTTCCTCGCATCACCGTGCAGGCGACCCTTGCCATTGCATCTCTCAAACGTTCCAAGGGTATTCTTGGTGAAGAAGAACTCGAAGATGACGGAAACTACGGCTCTGCGGCGACCGTTGACGTTGAGGTCCTCCAGGCTATCTCCAAGCGCGTCCACTACGGTCTGTCATCATCACCTTTCCCTCATCTCCGCGGCTCACATCCTTCTGTCCGATTCGTAGGTAAATTTGTGTCTGAATCGAAATTCAAACAAGACCCAGCCGCCTTCATTCCCTTCATCCAGCGACGCGACGCTGACGCGCTGGCTGCCCTCATTACAAAGCCCGAAGTCGAACGTTGCCTATTGGTGCGTCTTCGAAAAAAGGCGATGCTTTACGCGCAGGATTTCGCCAGCGATGGGGAACCGCTGCCAAACGGCACCGGAAAAGGCAAAATTGACGTGGATTGCGTGGTGGATCTGTATGAAAGTTACATTATCCCTTTAACGAAGGAAGTCGAGGTACGCCGTCACATTTATTTAAAAGGAATCTATGGTTCGACGCAATTCTAGGTCGAGTATTTGTTGCACAGGTTGGACGGGATGTCACAGGAGGAGATAGAAGAACTTGCGAACTCGAAGGATCGATGTTAGTTGCTACTTGTGCCCCCCGAATGTCCATAGTTTGAGTGTAGGACAATTCAGAACATACCCGTGTGTTGTTTGAACAGCATCAGCGTATTGTATTATATTAGCAGGACAGATATCAACCCTCCTAATCTCGCGACAATGATTGATGAGATGCGTGCTAGTATCCAAAAACATGAGCAACCTGGGTGCCCGATGAATGAAGACAAGTAAGTACAGCAAGAGGATGCACGAAAGAGATAAAGATGGCTGGATGGTGCAAAAAAGGGAAGATAAGCAAGGGAGTGAGGCAGGCTGGTAGCGAGATAACCTAAAGAAAGGGTGGGGGTAGACATAGGGGCTAAAATAGCAAAACGGTATCCAAATAGTATCACCGGGTTTATATTTTGAAACCGGACAAGGGCGAGATTCACAATCCTAGATCTAAACCCCAACGTTTATCAACCACCCATAGAAAACGAAAGATACGGTAGTGAGACACACCTTGAAGGAGTTTTTTCGTTTCTTCCTCGCCGATCTTTCGGGTAGCGCGTCGCGCAAGTAGCTTTTCTGTACGGAATTTTTCATACAGAACTTCGCGTGTGTGCACCTTGAGCACCTGATCGTTATATGTGAGCCAACCGTATGAATAGTGGACGGGAATCTAATCACCTTCATATGGGTAGATAGCACTGCGGTACGAAGCGCAGCAAAGTCACAATGGATTGGGTCCAGTACGTCCACCGTACCCCATCGGAACCGCCGTACGAACACACCTTTTAGGTCATCCGGGGGCGAAGTCGTGTGTACCGAAGAGGGTGACTTCCCAGTGGGTAGGACCGGGGAATCGGGGGAGGGTGTTACCGGATGCGCACTTTCAGAGACAGTATCTTTAGCGCTCGCCTCGGCCGCGGGTTTGGGTCGTTGTGAGCGGTACTTCTCGGGTGCGATAATCGCAAAAGGCAGCAGTGGAGACAGATCTGACCGTGCGACGGTCGGCGCAGAGAAGCGCACGTTGGCGACACTTTCGGGGTCCATTGGATCGGGCGACTGTGGCTCACGCGCCTCCTCGGTGAGCTCGAGCCGTGAGCGTGAGCGAGACCGACGCGGAGGAACGTTCTTCCGCCCAGTACGCAGTCTAATGACGGGCCGCGAGGTATGCGCACCATTATCGTCGTCCGACTCTGATTCTACTTCGTCGGCTAAACTGGGTACTTCTCCGTGCCCATTGACGGTCGGACTAACTTTGGTTCCGGATGTCAAAGTGGCATCTCCAGAAGACGAAGCGTCTGAAAACTTCACGGGTTCTGGCGCAAACACGCCGAAGCCGATATCAGCTTCATACAGCTCTCGCTTCACTGTTGCCTTGACAGCACGCAATTTGTCATCGGTAAGACAATCTGCATGCCCTATTACAGGTAGCACATTGACGCGCTCCGCGAGGCGACGAATGACACGAAGGTGTGCGGGAGACATTGTCAAACCATCAGGGTTACTGTCACTGTCGATGTCAGAATCGCCTTCGTCGTCGGTAAGAGGGGGGGTCTCGTCTGGATGGTGCGCAGATATGGTCGCTCCGGAAAGGGTCTTGTAGGGGAAGAGGTGACGACGAGCGGTGGTTGTGACGATAGAAGAAGGGTCGATGAGGTAAATGCAACTGTGAACGATTCAGCGAAGAGTGAAGCACGTGAGTATTTCGGGAGATCTCACAGATGCACATGTTCATCGCCTTTACTTTGTCGCACGACTTTGGATTCCTGGGAATCGTGACTTCATTTACTATCACTCGCTGAAGATATTAAAAAAAAAAACGAACTTCACTCATGGTGTCGGCGTAAAGGCCGTCGATGTACTTCATGATGTCTGACACTTGCCTCTCTAGCTTGAGCTCACGACCCTCCTTAAAGTCCAGCCCGGGAGTGTCGATCACAGAGAGTAACACGCGATCAAAACGGGACTCGTGAATGTCTATCGTAGCAGACTGTATGCGAGGTGTTGCCTTGACTCCGCCCCGCATGAAGCGGTCAAAAGACGCGCGTTGTTCGGCAGTGGCGACGGAGGATATATCCGCAGTATCAAGCAGAAGGCGCAAAAGGGAAGTCTTGCCCGTACCTTGAGCGCCAGCGACCTACGCGACCTCGGTTAGTCCCACCAGCTGCGAATTGATGGCGCGACCCAACTCACCATGACATTGAACTTGGGTGGCACGCGGGTACGACGCTGACCTACTCTGGGGGTCGGAGCGGAGGATATAGATGGGTTAAAAGCCGAGGGAGGGTGAGTCATATAGATTGAAGAAATGGAACGATCGCCGCCGTCATGAGAGCGTCCTAGAAAGCGACGAAATGGTTTGTGAAATGATGTGGTACCGAGTTCACCCGTCTGAAAAGAGACGGGGGCTGCACCTTGAAGTTGTGGTTCCGGAGGGGGCGTGTGGCGAATGGCAGCGATATCGACGAGGTCTTCAGGCCATTGAACGTCCTGAGAAGTGATATCTGGGAGCGAGGTTTTGCGAAGAGGCGCTTCGACGGGCTCCTGGACTGGTTTCTTGCGGAAGCTACGGAACATGGAAGATAGTGTGAGAGAGAGGTAAGAAGATTAATTATAAATAAAAAAGAAAGCGAAAAATAAGAATGGTAAGAGAGGATATACGGAGGAGAAAAAGGAGCGAATTTTTGGTTGTCAAAGGCACTAAATCGCGAAGAAAGGAAACGGCAAAACCCTCTTTCAGTTCCTACATTACGTAACAGCGCTGTATCCCCACTCAACTATACAGTACACTATCCTGTAGCTCTCTTCACATATACTCCTCTCAAAAGAGGCCACATAGTTACCGGAGAAAGAAAAAAGAAAGAAAGAAAGAAAAGTATCAAAGCACAGATGAAAGAAGAACTAACTTGGTCCAAACAATCCCCCTCTCAGGGGCTTGCCTCTCTCAGGGGATACCAAGAACAGCCACTGCTGAAGCCGTCGACCCACCTTCCACCCGAATTCGCTTCGACGGAGGTTGGGTTTCCACTCGCTCTCTCTCCCATTCTCTTTCCCGTTCCGCTCGATCATCCTCATGCATATTGTACCCCGACGCCGACGCCGACGCCGACGATGATGGTCCTGCGGAGATCGGCCCATTTGATACCGTAGAGGTCGGTTCGGACGCTGCCGTACTTCCCTTTCGCCGCGGCCCGCCCGGCGCGTTCGGGTCGTTAACGTAATTACAGGTCAGCGATCTTCGCGCGCAACTTGAGCACGTGGGGTGGCCACCGTCGCACTTTGTTTTTCGCGCTAAAAGCAAAAAAAAAATTAATTCAGAATAACTTATTCCGGTCACCCCTTCCGTTCAAATTACGTACCCCTGCAATGATTGCAGGCAACCACTTTTGGACCATAGTTTGACGACGATCGGTTGCCCTTCCCAGACACCGTAGGTGCGCGCTTGCGCTGCGTTGCCACCTCGGGTGGCTGAAGTCCCGGAGGAGGAAGCGCCGGCGGTGGCGGCTCTTCCGGAGCTTTGATCGACGGCAACAACGGTGGCGCATTTACATTGATACCGGACGGAGGTGAGAGCGCCATGGGCGGCAACTGACCAGGGCGATCACCATCCATGAACGTCGTTCCTCGCCTCTCTAGCGGCACCTGGTCGGACGTGTGTTGTGAAAACTGCTGAAGTTTCATGGCGGGCACGTCTTCATGCTTGACAAACGTTGGTTGTTGTTGAATAACGCCCAGCGGTGGAAGCTCGCGATCTGGACCGACTCGAGCTAGGGGTTTAGGCACAACTTCCGGAGATGCCGAGGGTTCTATTTCCACAGAATGTTCGTCGCCACTTGCGCCTTCGCTGTCGCTGTTGTTCAGATTTCGCCGTTGGCGCATGCCACCGCGTCGCTTCTGAGGGACCATGTAATCGCACGAATTTGATCTCTTGAGGCATTGATGACAGGCGGGTCGCCCACCATCGCATTTTAGCTTGCGCGCTGTAGGTACGAAACATCAGGAAACCATATCCTGTAGTGAAACAAGAAACCCTACAGCGACAGAAATTGCACGCAACAGTAATCTTCTTCGCGCGCTGCCGGCTAACTTCTACGGAAAATAACGCAAAGCTCGATCAGTCCTACAATGACTCAATAATTATCTGCGAGAAGCCACTGACTTGTAGATGCTCTGTTATTTTCTTGACCCGAATCGGACAACGCAGAATTCATCGGGAGCCCGTGAGCATCCACCATGGGCATTTGACGAGACGCGGAAATCGCAGAATGACGGGACGTGTTGGAGTGCAAAAGAGGTGCATCTATGGTAAGGATGGGACGGCTGGAGAGTGGTGGCAGTTGTCCATTGGTTTGTAAAGCCCGGGGTTCAGTAGGATGATGCTGCATCATGTACTCCAATCTAAACTTATCATACAGATATTCGCGTGTATACTTCTGTAAGGTCTAAAAAAGACAGGTCTCGTATCAAAATGATGAATTTCATTCAAGCACCATTCTCACCTGCATGTGGTGGAATACCGCTTGTCGAAGAGGAAGGAAGTCAGAGTGGTTGGAGTCGAGCACGTCAAGGAAACCCCAGCGATAGTTACGAGTAAACTTTCCTCGGATAAGCTTGTTTGAGAGACTGTTGGGAGCCGAGGGGTGACCAGGAGTGTATTGTAGAACGAGCTCGTGGCGCGACGGAGCTGGGCGATTGATACCATCACTGTGGGAATAGCAGTCCGGAGCAATCAACGCGTACGGCAGTCGCAGAAAGGAAGGGGTCACGGGAGAAGTGGGCGAAGAACTGCTAGGTGAAGACGCAGACCCATTGGATAGGCCATTGAACGTTTTATTGTCACCATTGGACGATGTGTGTGTGTCAAGGTCAAATATTCCAAAGCCAATTCCCGCTTCAGCCAAATCGCGTCTTACAGCCAGTTTGATCGCCGCAAGCCGGTCATTGGTGAGTGTGTCAGCTCGGGCAATGACGGGCAGAACATTGACTCGGGACGAGAGTGTGCGAATTACATTGATCTCCGCTTGTGGTAAGACCGGTCGACGGAGGAGCGGGTTAGTGGTGACCGGGGGTTCGAGAATGACAGGCTCGGCGTCGGGCTGGGACACACTATTGCCATGCGTGCGTGGAAGAAGGGGAGCTGGTGGACGGATTGCCGGTGGGATGATAACATCGGGATCCAAAAAATAAATGCACCTGTCGGGGAAACGACATGACGATGAGCATGAGAAAGCCAAATGAGGGAGACGCCCGCGGGAGTGGATTGGTAACATACAGGTGGATATGGTGGTTGCCTGTACGGGCTTTGTACTCCTGTAACGCAAAGGACGAAATGAGGGTGCGTTGCAAGGTCAATAACGGGTAGGAGCAACGTACATCTTCCAGACTCTCTGAGAACTTTGTCTCAACGTGCCGGAGGATGTCAGCAACAACCCGTTCGGAAGCAACCTCGTCCCGAGCATCAAGAGACGGGGTGTCTGTGAGGGTGAGGGAAATAGGATGCTGAGAACTTTCGGGGGAGTCCAACTCAATGTCGAATGAGACGGTGCGGATGTGAGAAGTGTGACCAGCACATCCCTGGACGAACTTGGCGACGGATGCAAGCTGTTCTTGAGAGGTGGTCGAGGCAATGTCGCTGGTGTCTAAGAGGAGGCGGAGTAAGGCAGTTTTTCCTGTTGGCTGACCAGCCACCATGAGGGAGTATCCGCTGGAGGGTCCGTCGCCCCGAGCAGCGATAGAACCATTCCGTGGGGGGAGGAGAGACTGCGTAGGGTGTGTAGTATAGGATGGGTGTTGGTGGTCTTGAGAGGGAAGTCTGTCGAGACGGTCCTCTTGTTCACGCCTTGCCCGTTGGTCGATTTTGTCCATGGCGGGGGGAAGAAAAGGAGTGAACGGGCTCAGCGGAGAGCGGTTGGCTGGCCGTGTCCTGCCCTGGCTAGCTGAGGCGACGCGGTGCGGGGGCACTGAATTCCCCGGCCGGACTTACGTTCCTTTCTCTCCGCGGCGCCGCTCCGGCCTCATATCCCAACTCTGTTCCGAGCATTCCACCAATCCCATTCATTCGGCGTGCGCCTCTTCCTACTTCTCAATGGAAATAACAAGCTCATCACTTCCATAATATCCTTACGACTATCCCGCTCCACGTTCGACTTGACCCTCACGGCCGCCCATCGCGCGCACCCTCATAAAACTGCATCTTCTCACCGTGGTCATGCAAAGAAAGTCTGTCCCGTAACGGCGGATCAGAAGCATCTTCACCTTCCGCTCGAGGTCTAGAACCTCTCCCCTTATCCTCGTGCGTTGCTTTCCGCGGCTTCCGATAACACCTGCCTTCTCAAAATCGCTGTATTCACTTGTCCGTCGCCTTTTGGGCCCCCTTTACCAAATTAAGACTTCCCAACGGAGGTGTAGTCGACACACCCCGAAAACCCCTCACAACTCCGAGAAACGTGATTAATTACCGGCGTCAACGGGACCGCAGCAGCGTGAGATGTGAGATGGATACACTGGGTACTGGCACCATTGAAAAGACTAAAATACTCTAATTGACATAGAATTAAGGCTGAAAGGGTTTGGGTTGAACGTTGAACTGTCAGCTCGAAAAAAAAAAAAGTTTCAAAGTCTTTTTCGAAGGTCCGAGGATGTGACCAGCTCTGATAGCCAGCTCTGATAGTGGCGATGCTCCTTTCCTTTGTCCCTTGACACAGGGCGTCTACCCTTATCTCTCACCAGTAGTCGCCTTGGTGGATTAGGCTCGGCCCTCGGAACTTTGAGTCAGGGTCAGACCCGAGGGTCGTCGGAACTGCAAAGAAAGCTTGGGACGACACATGACTCGGTCCGACTTTTGCAGTATAAGTAACTCGGCACTTAAGTAACTTTGGCACGTAACGTCCTTAAAGCCATGATCCAAGTGATAGGATTCTGTACTTAACAACGGGACACTGCTGCTGTGTCATGCACACGGAAAGCTAGTCCAGGGTTCCCAACATGGATTGTGATTTTTTAGGGTTCTGACAGTCGTACCAAGGTCCATTGAAAGAGGAATAAAACTAATATAAGGGACTTACAAATACTATAGGTAAAAATAAGATAATTTGGAGTTTTTCCCATTACAGCTCGAACCTCGCTGAGGATCCCTGCCATTATCAACCAACATGTCTGCTCCCGCTGCTCTGCCTGGCCTCAGCCTTTACAGGAAGGGTGCCGAGTCTTGCTTTTGCCTCCCAAAGCACGGTGTCTGGCGTGTAAATTATCCAATGAATATCAGGTCGTGCATTCACGTGACAGTCCCAACCCTGGCGAAGGCGAAGAGAATGTAGTGAGAAAGGCCCTGTCGAGGCTACTCGCCTGCCACTGGGGGTCCTGACCCTCCTCACAGTTGGTTGGTGGTAGTCCGAAGCTGTCCGCACCGGGCGCCTGTATTGAAGGGAAAGGCATGTCAAGGGAAAGGTTGGGAATGGTGGGCAGCCCTTCTTCGGGCGTCGAACGCTCCGTGCGTGCATCCATCTCGCGAACTTTCGCGAGTTTCCTACTCCCCCTCGGAGCTTTACCAGGACCTCTTCGTCGAGGTGTGGCCTGATAGATGCACTCCTTTTCTCGCTTGATACACGCCTTGCATTTTGGCCTTTCACCACTACAGCCAAGTTTCCTTTCTGGAGGGGGAAAATTACGTCAATAATGAGAAATGCAGAACTGACCCACAATATGGCGTCCACAAGCAGCCACAGGCACGGTGCGACTTGTCATGAACTTCCTTCAAAGACACTCACCTCTACAGAAATTGCAAGCAATTTCTGTCTTCTTTTTAGGCCTTCGTAAAGGTGGCAAATCTGCCCGTGGATTGACGGCTCTCCGCTTTCCCTTGCGCCCAACTTTCTTTGGATTCTCTTCTTCAACTGGATCCCCTTGGCCAGCCTCAGAAGAAGATCCATCAACGGTTGTCGGTGGCCCTGCTAAGCCCAGCAAAACGGAATCGAGTACTGGGCTTACAAAGTCGTCTGGGCTTGGAAGTTCCGGAAGACTGTGAGAAGCAGCGGGCTGTATGTATGGTTGGGTGTGCATTTGGGTGGAAGAACTGCTCGAATTTGGATCCGGACGAGCATATGACCGCGCACTTGGTCCCTCTGGCGCAGCGACATAGGGTATAAAGCTGAAACGACTAGATGATGGTTCGGCCATCGCTCGCTGTGGCCGCACGATGTGAGTGCTGAAGGAGTACCCTGACCAACGTAATTCGTCAGACGACTAACGTGAGCCCTGGTTAGAGGAGCATACGAGAATGGCCTTCGGGTTGTTCGACGGGAACAGCTCGCCAAACTGAAGGGTGCGCCCTGCGCGGTGAGGAATGGCTTCCTCCAACAACATTGGAATCGTCAGCGCGCGTATAACTTTCGGCATGCCCTATACGCTGCTGGGAAGGAAAGTGCTCATCCATTGGAGGAACGTCGGCCTGGTAAACATCGATCGGCAAGCAATTTGTCGGCTCCGATGGCTGACTTTCGAGGGAAGGAATCCCAGGCTCTCGCAAGGTATACGGCGGGGGGGGATACGTGTAAAATGCGGGGTCGGTCGTAGACCGCTGCCCACCTGACCACAAAATTGGTGGGGCTGCTATGGTCGACCCGCTTTGCGATGACTGTGGTGCCGACTTTAGGTGTCTGTGGAGGGGGGGAGGAAGAGAGCTTCGGCTGGGACTCGGGGAACGGTCATTCTCCTCCATAATTGAGGGTTTCGTTCAAGACACCGGCCACGGCTAGCAGCTGAAAATGGGACGGGGAGGGGACTGAAGGCTTTGGACTGGGCTCTCGATGAGGCAATCAGTCCGAAGGCGAGAAGAAAATTCGTCGGCCCATGCGCGATCGCACCAAAAGGCGGACGGCGAGCAGAGGGGGAGCAACAGGGGTCCCACCGGAGGCGACGAATTGCCCATAAGGTTTGCTTCCGCTACCTGATGTACATCTACTGCGTAAAAATCTGAGTGAGGGGCTACCGCAGGATGCAAACTCCTCATGCCCCTCTACAGAATTTTATCTACAGGTTGTTTGGAGATGAAGGGATGACGCGCTGACGCACCAGCGCCAGAACAACAATCATAATCTTGCGGTCGACTCAAAATTTCCGCTCAGCTCTGGAAACTCCGCACGTCATCAAATAATAGGGATGCGCTTCTCAATTGTCGTTCCAACCGTCGTTTCTCACTGCGATTTTTTTTTCCTTTACGAGTACCATACTATGCGAAGACTAAGAACTGCAATGCAGGGGACACTAGCACAGATCTTAGCGAGGAAGATTTCCGGATATGGTACGTTGGGTCCAAGGACGTGGTCATCACTTCGGGGGGGTTTATCGATTACAATCCTTTCGAGTTTCACCCCAAGACCTCTTTGCAACGCAGTTCCGTAAACAAAAAGCTGCTCGATAATAATGGATTCAAAATTTATCTCATTCATACACTAATGCTTCTACGTGTAAATCACAATTCGGCCCAATTCTTCCCTTGATTTGGGCATTTCCCCTCGATTGATAAATTGTTTCGGGGTCATGCTACTCGGCACTGGCAGACCGAGGAGTCCCCCCTGCCATAGACACATGCATCATTTTTTTTTGGTGTCCAGCAACTTCGGGGCTAATTTCCAGTCGATCGCAAACGATTGAGAGTAGAGTGTGAGAGGGGAGAGCTAGCTCAAGCCTGAGAGCCACACCGAGCGACTGATGGTACATTGCTGACTAATCAAAAAAGTTCATTGAGAACGCGTTGATTGGTTCGTTCGGACGGATGGACATGTCAAAGCTATTAGCTCGTCGCTCTAGGAAATTTGCTGTGCAGGCATCCTCCAGGACGTTTTCGTCATGCTCTCTGAGCATGGGTGAAAAAGCTGTGATGAACAGATACTCCAAGACCGTCACACATCCAAAAGATCAAGGCGCCAGCCAGGCAGGTTTTTGTTTTGGTCTCCAACCGATTGGGTGTTCACCTTAGGCAATCGTGGTTCAGGCAATGCTTTATGCTACGGATGGTATCCGTTCCGATGATGATTTCAACAAAGCGATGGTCGGAGTGGCGAGTGTTTGGTGCGTGATGTTCTTCATTGACCCCCCTCACATCGGCTGATGGACCCATAGGTATGAGGGTAACCCGTAAGTCTCGTTCAATATTCCCTTTTACTGTGAATACCGAGAGGCCTCCTTCAAAGCTGCAACCGCCATTTACTGGACTTAGGTCAACGTGCCAAGGTTTCGCTCTCTAATGCGGGCATCGTCGGATACCAGTTCGGAACAGTAGGCGTCAGCGATGGCATCAGCATGGGAACGCGTGGGATGTCCTATTCTCTCCAATCTAGAGATCTCATCGCCGACCAAGTCGAGACGGCTGCTGGCGGACATTGGCTCGACGGTATGGTCGTTATTCCGGGGTGCGATAAAAATATGCCCGGTGTCCTCATGGCTCGTACGCCCACATTTGTTTGTTTTCCTGACATAACATAAATGATGCCTTCAAAGTTGGTAGACTGAACCGTCCAGGTCTCATGGTGTATGGTGGCACTATCCGTCCTGGTTCATGCGAAGGCGCCCCACAACTAGATATCGTTTCCGCTTTCCAATCATACGGGAAATATTTGCAAGACGGTCAAACGCCAGAAGCGGAGAAGGAACGGTATAACACTGTGCGGCATGCGTGTCCAGGTCCAGGCGCATGCGGAGGGGTATGCCAATGCCTCGTTGTTCAGATTTCTCAAGCTCACAGAGAAGAAAGATGTACACGCAAACACGATGGCCAGCGCTGCAGAGGCCCTCGGTATGACGTTACCGGGCTCATCCTCGTTCCCAGCTGAAAGCCCCGAGAAACTGGTCGAATGCGACTCGGTCGGTGCGGCGATGCATACTCTCTTGGAAAAGAACATCCTTCCCAGGCACATCATGACTCGTTCCGCGTTTGAAAATGCAATGGTGTGTGTACTTTGCTTGTTCCGGGTGTAGTCGGTAGCTTCATTCCGTTCCAGGTTTTAACCATGATTCTCGGTGGCTCTACCAATGCAGTTCTACACCTAATTGCTATTGCCCATTCTGTGGGCATAAAGCTAGAGCTGTCCGACTTCCAAAATGTGTCAGATAGAGTGCCATTCCTCGCGGATCTCAAGCCTAGCGGTAAATATGTAATGGAGGATGTGCACAAAATCGGCGGCATTCCTAGTAAGTCCTTGTGAGCTCCTTACTACCTCTTTCATGTCCTCAAATGACGTAGAGGTCCTCGCATATCTCCTAAAAAAGAACCTCATCGATGGTAATAATATGACTGTTACTGGTCAGACTCTCGGGGAGAACCTTGAGCGCTGGACTCATGAACACGGCGAACTATCAAATAGCCAGGAAGTTATCCGACCCTTGGAAAGGCCCATCAAAGAGACCGGTCACATCAGGTTCGCCAGACAAATTGTTTTCTTTTACCTTTGATCTGAGTAGTGTGGTAGGGTACTGACGGGTAACCTGGCGCCTGGAGGTGCGATAGCGAAGATCACCGGCAAGGAGGGCCTTGGTTTCACTGGAAAAGCGCGTGCGTTCGACTCTGAAGACGAATTTGTACACGCCGTCGAGAGCGGGTCAATCAAAAAGGGTGAAAAGACGGTTATCGTTCTGAGGTATCTCGGACCGAAAGGTGGCCCCGGTACGTCGCTTCAAACATCGGAAGTTGGAGCCACTGACGAGGAAAATGTGACATCAGGGATGCCAGAAATGCTTAAACCCACAAGTCTAATCATGGGTGCCGGACTTGGCCAAGACGTGGCCTGTGTAACTGATGGAAGGTTCAGTGGAGGGTGAGTACCTCATTTCACAATTCCTTGTTGTTAGGTGTCCCTCAAGCGCTTATGTCGACTTTTGACTTACTATTGCAAAGTTCCCATGGGTTTGTCATTGGCCACGTTGTCCCTGAAGCTCAAGTAGGTGGCCCTATTGCACTTGTGCGCGACGGCGATATTATCGCGGTGGACGCCATCAAAAATACAATCGACCTGCAGGTCACAGCAGACGAGCTTGAGCGTCGCCGGCAGGAATGGACTGCCCCGCCATTCAAGGCCCACCAGGGAACTTTGTACAAGTATATTAAAGTTGTGGAGGATGCCAGCCACGGGTGTATTACAGATGCCTGAGTACCGTTTATCGCGCTGCGGCGCTATCGGGGCAAGTACCGAAGTCAGCGTGAAGCCTTCATACGCTTCTTCTTCTCCGCCTTGGGCATCTTTGATCTTCGCTTTTCTCGCTGTTCGAGTTTTGTGGCCTTCTTTCGCTCCTAGGCACGAAGAGGTCAGACGACAGTGCGAACATATATTTTGTCAAATATACCTTCTTTAGCTCTCGGTCCTCATGGCGATGACCGCGGGGCTTTCTTCTTGCTATCCCTCCCTTCTGCCTCGCTGCTAGTATCGCTCACACTGTCTTGCGAGTCGCCATCTGGGAGAGATACGTGCAACTCCTGACTATCCTCAATTTGTGGATTGTCTGCCTCTCCCAGCGCCTGTTTACCTGGGCGCACCAGCTTGATCGTGTCGGCGTAGATCGGCTTCTGCCAATTGTCCAGCGAGAGCGCCGCAACTTCACGCTCTGGATCGTAGAGTTCGCCGAGAGTACGAGGAATGTATGACTTTTCGAATATGGCGTCTTCGTGTGCGGATTGTCTGATGGCCGCGATGCTGGGATCAAACCCTGGTGGACCTTCGGTATCCCCAAGCTCGAGCCATCTCTTGAACGTGTCTTCATCGCTGAGGTGATCCATAGTGTCCAGTTGTTCCCTCACGATGAACTCGAAACAGCGCCGCAAACCAAGACAGCGGGTCCCCATTTTCGAGAAGAAGTCCTCGACGTTCTTGATATCGCTACGCAAGAAATCAAACGCAGAAGAAGGTGATCATGTTCCACGCTCTGAGAAACATCGATGATGTAGAGGTGACCTTCGTGATAGAGGACGTTGTATTCGGAGAGGTCAGCGTGCACAAGTTTGCATTGATGAAATAGCTTGCGCATGTCGAGTATGAGCTCAGCATAGAGAAAGGCATAGATCGATTGGTCATCAATTTCAGCATCCTTCAACCGAGGTGAAGCCCTAGCGTCGGCAAAGTTAGGCATATCAAGTGAATGCGGCGTTACGTCTACGCACCAGCCTTCTCTGTCTCCGAGGAAGCTCATAACCAAGACGTTTCTCCCGAACTTCGAGCGGCTCTGGACAGGGTATTCCTGCCGCGCGGAGTCGCCTAAGGTTGCGCAGCTCCTTCTCGGCCCATAAGCGGACCATCTTTCGCGGGTTTTTACGATTGTAGCCGCGGCGGAAGCGATACTCGCCCGACACATACCGGTCGCGATCTTTGAAAACGAGAATCGTTTTGTAGATCTTGAGCGCCAAATGGGCGGACTCGGGCGTGAGGGCATGATAGACGTTAGCCTATGACAAGGATTATATATGGTTCAGAGCCAGCGACAATGTCAAGAGCTCCACCAACCTCTTTGCCGGTGCTCACACATCCGTTGACCTCGTGGATCAACCCGCGACCAATCATCTTGAAAAGAATGATGCGAGTACGGGGGTCAAGTACCTGCTCGTTTGTCGCGCGGTCGGACTTGTCTTTCATATTTGCGTATGAGCTAGGCCCCTTTCTATTGACACCCACACCCATCATGTATGGGACATCGATATTAGCTAGACGTGATGAGTACTTCGCGAGAGCTACGAGTTGATCTGATGGTGGCGATCTCGAAGTGGTCGGGGTAGTTTTGGGTCGATTGACAGGCGGGAGAGAGGCGACCGATGTGGTTTCTCTGATTGCTGAAGCCACGCCTTGGGCATTACCCGAGTTCACAGAAAGATATTGTCGTAGACGATTGTATTGTTTGGTAAAGTCTTGCAGAAAAAGAAAATATCAAAAGACATATCCTCGCAGCGGTAGGATAAGATTTTCCTACCCCGTTCGGCGATCTCCCAGTCTTCATCCTCGACTCTTGTGTCGTCTAAATCTTCGGAGTAAAGGTCATCGTCTCCCACTGAGCTGTCTTCCGAGAGATCCAGAGGGGTATCATCGATATAATGATATCGTCGTGCATCGACGGCAGGTAATGGCGCAGACATCGATATGGAGGAATCTTACGTCACGCTCATCCCTAAAGTCATGTTAAAATTCTTCTTGCCCCTGTACCACATCATCCCTGTCCACACCCCTCACTCACTCACATACAGCACGCTTCACCTGGACCCGCAATGCAAATCATCTCAGAACTTAGGAAGAGGTCTCCCTTCACATTCGCA